>WNGS01166537.1:147952-252935 GCA_020271785.1 Procambarus virginalis
TGAGGCTACCCAGAGCGCTCACAGTATCAGTTTACATTATATTTATGGTGGGTGTGTGCAAGCACCACAGATTCATCAGAGAATTTTACTGTGATATATTAATCTACAGTGAGTATTATTATTATATATATATTGGTAGTAAACCAGATATTGGTGTGTTATCTATATATCTATTGATATAAATGCCTGTGATTGATCTCTATAATCTATTGATATAAATGCCTGTGGATGATCTCTATAATCTATTGATATAAATGCCTGTGGATTGATCTCTATATCTATCGATATAAATGCCCGTGTGTTGATCTCTATAATCTATTATATAAATGCCTGTGTATTGATCTATGATGTATATATATATATGCCTGAAATTTGATTACTGATTTATATATGACATGCCTGTGTACTGAATAATATCATATACGTGAAGTGATTGCCAGTGATATCTCTTTAAGAGAAAGTATAGATATAAAGAAAAGTTCAGTGATCAAGTGAGTGCATTCACAGTAAATATTATTAAGAATAGAGTAATCTTTTGGTACGGTGAAAAGTCACTGTGAGAGTATTGTGAATAGATGTTGATCGTGAGGCCAGTGAAATCATAAGTAAACATGTGAACGTTGAATAGTGTTTTGGAAAAAGTTAAATAAACGGGGATCGTGACAATTAGAAAACAAGTACTAGTCTGTTCCCACGATCGCGAGGGTCCCGGTCAGCTGAGTCTGACAGGTGACGCGTGGCGCGGCCGATGTTACCATATCGGTGCGCTCTAGAATATTATGCTATGAATGGAGCAATTGTCATATATATTCTGATACATTGATGCATATATATTTCTCGTTGTCTTTTAAGTAAAATACCAAAACTCTTTGGTGTTTGATATCATCCCCTCCATTTATCTTGTGACCGTGTAATGATATAAAGTAGAGTGACCTGCCTGATACTATATTACTGGAATTTGCTCTTGCCACAATTACACCTGACCACTGCAGTGTTACTGGACATAAAAAAACCAGTTGGCGACCTTGAAGGCTGTAAGAGTTCGGTGTCGGGGCGGGCCACAGATTGAGGGAACGATCTGTGCCCTCACTCATCTTATAATCTAAAGGCCGGTTGTGAGATCGACTGGGTACTCTCCGAGGCCAGCAGTGGAGCCTAGAGGATTGAGGGAAGACCCGCCGAACGACGGTGAGTAAGGGTTATTGTTGGAGCAACCACCTGGAAAGGAGATCCAGTCTACTGTTGCTTTAACCCTTCTCTACGAGAACACCGTGAAACCCCGACATTGGCGACCTTGCCAGGATAAGAGCAAGATCAAGGTGGTAATTGTGGTATTAAATATCAGGCCTAGGTTTCACTCATTGTCACAAGATGGAGGGTGATAAAGTAGCCAGGTTTATAGACACGAGAGACGAGCAAGTACTGGAGGAGTGCACCAAGGCACAGCTGCAGACGATCGCCGACCACTTTGGGATCAAGTTGAGAGCTTCCAAAGTGGGAGAGAGAAGACTTGAGATCATGGCACAGCTCAAGGCACGTGATGAAGCCTTAGGAGAGGAGCGGCCACAGACACCTGCCAGTGGAGGAGAGAACTTGAGTACCGGTGGCAGCAGCCGGGGATCCAGTGGCAGCAGGCGCAGTATCAAGCTAGAAATAATGAAGATGCAGATAGAAGCACAGCTGCGCAGAGAAGAAAGGGAAGCAGCGCAACGAGAAGAAAGAAGCACAGCTGCAACGAGAAGAAAGAGAAGCACAGCTGAGGCGCGAGGAAGCAGAGAGAGAAGCACAGCTGAGGCGCGAGGAAGCAGAGAGAAGCACAGCTGAGGCGCGAGGAGAAGAGAAAGAAGCACAGCTGAGGCGCGAGGAAGCAGAGAGAGAAGCTCAGCTGAAGCGCGAAGAAGCACAGCTGCGCAGAGAAGAACGAGAGGCACAGCAGCAAAGAGAAGAACGAGAGGCACAGCAGCAAAGAGAAGAACGAGAGGCACAGCAGCAACGAGAAGAACGAGAGGCACAGCTGAAGGAGCGCGAGATAGACGCTAGGACGAAGCTGCAGGAGGTTGAAGCGAACAAGGAGATTGAGCTGAAGCGAGCTGAGCTAGGACTAGTTCCAACTGCCCCACCACAACAGCAGGAGACCGCCGAGTGAGAGAGAGGGATTTGCCCGTCTTCGTGCCTAATGAGGCTGAGGGTTTCTTCGAGCACTTCGAAAGGGTCGCTACGTTGAAGAAGTGGCCGAGGGCAGAGTGGGCGGAGCTAGTTCAAGGAAGGCTCACTGGTGAAGCTCGTGAAGCTTATAACATGCTCGACCTCCAGGAGTGTACCAACTATGATGCAGTAAAACGGGCCGTGCTCCATTCGTTCAAGCTGACGCCGGAGTGCTATAGGAAAAGGTTAGAGAATGTACCCGATCGCCAGGAAAATCGTATGCGGAGACGGCGAGGGACATGGAAAGGAAATTCTTGAAATGGCTGGAGTCAGAAGGAGCAAGATCGGCTGAACAGATCAAGAGGCTAATGGTCATGGAAAAGTTTATGTCCGTGCTCTCTCCCGAGATTAGGGTGAGAGTAAAGGAAGCGGACATCAAGGACCCGAGAGCCGCAGCCGATCGAGCAGACATGCTAGAGGAAGCTTTACGTCCATGTCGAGAGGGACAGCACCGACCGCCCGCATTCTCCAGTTATGGGAGGAATAATAGAAGGTCGGACGGATGGAGGACAGGACCGAGTTATCCTAAGTCCTACCCCTCGAATGGAGACAGCAGAGGACAGAAGAGTGCTGTGGAACCGCCGAAGAAGTCACCGAGGGAGAGCTCAAGAGATCTTGTTATCGTCACGGCCGGAGATGCTGAGCACGAGTCTTTGGAAGGCGCAAGAGGAGTCCGCGGAAGAAGAAGGATCCGTTGTTTCAACTGCGGGTTAATAGGACACATGGCGCGCGAATGCAGACGTCCTAAGCAGCGGGGTTACGTTGCTTTTGTACGGGTAGAGGACCAGTTAGCTGAAGGAGTGCGGGATGGACCCGTACGTAAGAAGGAGGCTAACCCATTCGTGCGTGAGGGAACTGTAAGGGTGGGGGACGCAGACCCCATCCCGGTAATGATGCTGAGAGATACTGGGGCGGAATTTACCCTGGTGAGCAGAACCCTTTTCCCTGAGTGTCACGAGAATACCTGTGTAGGTGAGGCAAGTGTGACCACTGTGGGAGGCCCAGTGCAGATGCCCCTACACCAGGTAACCCTGAGTTCGGTTTATGGATGCCAAACCCTAGTAGTGGGGGTCTGTGCGACGATGCCCACGAGGGAGGCACAGGTCATTTTGGGAAATGACGCATGTGGAGGACGTGTCCTACCGAACCTCGTGAAGGACGAGGAGTGCTTGGAGCACTACAGAAGAAAGGCGAAGTTTCGACGCCTATGGGGACGAGAAAGGAATCGCCATGGAGGCGTTCCCTGTCTGTGCTGTAACTCCGAGGCAGTGCGGAGGACGAGGAGGGCGTGGATCTGATAAGGCCGACGAGGAGACGTCCGCCGGCCTGGGAATGGATCACCTCGTCATGGAACCAGGAGAGCGAGTGGAGGGCGAAGGCAGCCCAGAAGGTGAGGTACAGGTGACCCTCACCAGTTCTCTCGGGGTGGACCGCACTAGTCTCGGGGAGATGCAGCAGGCAGAATTCCCCAAGTTGATTGGTAAGGCCAAAGAAGGACGTATTGGTCCCGAGAAAGCTACTCACTTTAACAGGCAAGAAGGCATATTAATAAGACAGTGTAAACCTGTAAGGATGGAGGTCGGAAAAGCCTCTCCAGGTACGAGAGATCAAGTAGCGTTGCCAGCCAAGTGCAGAGCGGCAGTGTTGAGTCCGTTGCACGCTGTTGACTCTGCGGGTCACCTAGGGATGACCACGATGCGACGTCCAACGTCGAGAGAAGTGGCTGGGCAACTACAACATCTTTTCTCTTGGGTGAGGAGGCCCAGGGAAAATCAGGCTGACAGTGGAAATATATTCCGGTCTGAGTGTGTCAGACGAACAATGATAAATTGGGGAGTGATGCAGATTCGGTCGTCGCCCTACCGATCGCAGTCGAAGGGGGCGGTCGGAAGATTCCACTCCACCTCAGAGACAACTCTGAGAATGTTCTGCGTAGAGCAGGAAGACGAGTGGGAAGAGACAGCGGGCCCTGTTTTGTTGGCCATTTGCAAAGCAGTGGCAGAACCGTTAAACTTCTCACAGTTCCAGCTGGTGAACGGACGTGAGGTGTGGAGCCCTCGGTCTGTAGTAGGTAAGCAGTGGACGCCCAGGATGACCTTGAAGACGGTCTGCAGACACATGAGGAGTGTCACACATTGGCGGCTGCAATACTGGCTGGAAGCCAAGATTTTCAGTGGAAAGGACAGCGTAGTCGCAGATGCGTTGTCCCGCATGCACTAACCAGACATGACTCTTATTTTAAGGGGAGGGGTATGTGACGGTGTTCCCCCCCTTCTAATTCTCCCACGCCTGCTGTAAGAGTCATGTCCACTATTCCCGAGCGTTCTCTACATTGCAGGCAACAATTGAACATAGGTGGGAGAGAACAGTATTCTCGAAGAGCCGAGAAATTTGAGAAATGTAGTATTTTGGCCTGTGGGATAGGCCCTTTAGGGAGCCAATATGGCGCTGGCAAGTCTGTTCTCCCGCCAAAACTGTGTGACGTCAGTGGCGCCAGATTGGTCACCGTCAGCGACATGGCACTGGGAGCCAATGAAAACCAACTTTGGGAAAAGTGACGTCACATAGGCATGGGGGGTCCAGCCGTGTTGGCGCCAGACGATATCAGTCTTTCACGACACGTCCGAGAGGTAGGACGCGCGATCGGTCATCCTGTCAGAGTGACGGATTTACCGAACTCCGGTGGATTTAAGCGTCTCCAGTTGTTGGCACGCACTCTGTGAGGTCTTCCTGCAACCCAGAAGTGGCTCAGATAAGGAATTGACAGAATATTGAGCAACAAGTGCTCAGGGGACAGGTGTGTTGCAAGAAGTGGGCCGGGCATCGACGTGTGTCGTCGTTGGCAGTTCACCAGTATAAGAGACAGCTTAGTGGCCGGGCCACCCACCGTGAGTGAACCGGGTTGACAGCCTTGCCAACCAGGTTGAACGTGTGATCGACGATCCTGTCAAGTTTGACAGTAACCCCACCTTCGTGGAACCCTACGAGTCAACAGTTGGATGCAAGCACGTCGAGAAGTCTTCCCAAATACCTAGCGATATATCTAGACGACGAGGGAATTGACAGTGTTGTGAGCTTCAAGTGCTCTGAAGTCGGGTGCTGTGCGTGTGAAGCTTAAGCAGCATCGTCTGGTACGGCTGGTAACTTCACCGTGACTTCGTAGTGGTGAGAGGCAGTTCCTCTGGGAGTACAGTGACAAGGACTAATTGGGAAACGTGCGACGACCGCCGAGACGTAGGCTGGCTGCCGTAGTTGGGAGGAAAGTTGACGGCCAGGAGACCGACTTCAACCCTGCGACGTACTGTAGAGGAAGAAGCACGGACCTGCTGTGTACAGAAGCGGCGAGACGCGACATCCTAAGGCGTAGGGCTTGTGTTTCTGGATGGTGAACGAGGCGAGAGCCTGGACCAGGAGCTACAACCCAACTGTCATCCTAGGATAGGTGAAGTAGGTGTTTACAGTTACCCTCCCATTTCCCCTTTAGTTAGCTATATATATATTCTTGTCAGAATATTTTATATGTCGTGAGCAAGTCTCACTTGAGTTTAAGTCACAGAGAGCACAGTATGTGGTGAGGCTACCCAGAGCGCTCACAGTATCAGTTTACATATATATCTATGTGTGGGTGTGTGCAAGCACCAAGATTCATCAGAGAATTTACTGTGACTATTATTAATCTACAGTGAGTATTATTAATATATATACATTGGTAGTAAACCAGATATTGGTGTGTTGATCTATATAATCTATTGATATAAATGCCTGTGGATTAATCTCTATGATCTATTGATATAAATGCCTGTGGATTGATCTATATAATCGATTGATATAAATGCCTGTGGATTGATCTCTATATTCTATCGATATAAATGCCCGTGTGTTGATCTCTATAATCTATTAATATAAATGCCTGTGTATTGATCTATGATGTATATATATATATATGCCTGAAATTTGATTACTGATTTATATATGACATGCCTGTGTACTGAATAATATCATATACGCGAAGTGATTGTCAGTGATATCTCTTTAAGAGAAAGTATAGATATAAAGAAAAGTTCAGTGATCAAGTGAGTGCATTCACAGTAAATATTATTAAGAATAGAGTAATCTTTTGGTACGGTGAAAAGTCACTGTGAGAGTATTGTGAATATAGATGTTGATCGTGAGGCCAGTGAAATCATAAGTAAACCCTGTGAACGTTGAATAGTGTTTTGGAAAAAGTTAAATAAACGGGGATCGTGACAATTAGAAAACAAGTACTAGTCTGTTCCCACGATCGCGAGGGTCCCGGTCAGCTGAGTCTGACAGGTGACGCGTGGCGCGGCCGATGTTACCATATCGGTGCGCTCTAGAATATTATGCTATGAATGGAGCAATTGTCATATATTATTCCTGATACATTGATGCATATATATTTCTCGTTGTCTTTTAAGTAAAATACCAAAACTCTTTGGTGTTTGATATCATCCCCTCCATTTATCTTGTGACCGTGTAATGATATAAAGTAGAGTGACCTGCCTGATACTATATTACTGGATTTTGGCTCTTGCCACAATTACACCTGACCACTGCAATGTTACTGGACATCTAAAAAAACCAGTTGGCGACCTTGAAGGCTGTATAAGAGTTCGGTGTCGGGGCGGGCCACAGATTGAGGGAACGATCTGTGCCCTCACTCATCTTATAATCTAAAGGCCGGTTGTGAGATCGACTGGGGTACTCTCCGAGGCCAGCAGTGGAGCCTAGAGGATTGAGGGAAGACCCGCCGAACGACGGTGAGTAAGGGTTATTGTTGGAGCAACCACCTGGAAAGGAGATCCAGTCTACTGTTGCTTTAACCCTTCTCCTACGAGAACACCGTGAAACCCCGACACTTGCTACGGTTATTACTGTTGCTGGTGCTGCTGTTACTACTGCTTCTGGTGCTGCAATTCTTACTGTTGCCCGTGCTCCTGTTATTACTGTTACTTGTCCCGCTGTTGTTACCTTAACTGGTTCTGCTGTTGTTACTGTTAGTAGTGTTGCTGTTATTACTGTTACTTTTGCTGCTGTTGTTACTGTTACTGGTGCTGCAGTTATTACTGATACTGGTGCTGCTGTTGTTACTGTTACTGGTGCTGATGTTGTTAGTGTTTCTGGTGCTGCTGTTATTACTGTTTCAGGTTCTGCACTTGTTAGTGTATGTTATGCTGCTCTTGTTACTGTTACTGATGCTGCTGTTGTTACTATTACTAGTGATGCTGTTGTTACTGTTACTGATGCTCCTGTTGTTACTGTTACTGGTGCTTGTGTTATTACTGTTACTAATGCTGCTGTTGTTACTGTTACTGGTGCTGCTGTTGTTAATGCTACTGGTGCTGCGATGGTTACTTTTGCTGATGATGCTGTTGTTACTGTTACTGGTGCAGCTGTTGTTACTGTTTCTGGTGCTGCTGATGTAACTGTTACAGATGCTGCTGTGGTTACTGTTTCTGGTGCTGATGTTTTTACTGTTACTGGTGCTGCTTTAATTACTGTTACTTTTCCTGCTGTTGTTACTGGTGCTGCTGTTGTTACTGTTGCTGTTGATGCTGTTGTTAATATTACTGGTGATGCTGTTGTTACTGTTACTGGTGCTGATGTTGTTGTTGTTATTGATGCTGATGTTGTTATTGTTATCGGTGATGATGTTGTTACAGTTATTGGTTCTGCTGTTAATTTTGATGGCGCTGCTGTTGTTTCTGTTAATAATGCTGCTGTTATTACTGTTTCTATTGCTGCTGTTGTTACTATTGCAGGTGCTGCTGGGCTTACTGATACTGGTGTTGCTGTTGTTACTCCTAATAGTGCTGCTTTTATACTGTTTGGTGGTGCTCCTGTTAATTCTATTGCTGGTGCAGCTGGGGATTCTGTTTCTGTTGCTGCTGTTATTTCTGTTGCTGGTGCTACTGTTATTACTGTTACTGGTGCTGAAATTCTTACTCTTGCTGGTACTCCTGCTATTATTGTTACTTGTCCTGCTGTTGTTCCCGTTACTGGTGCTGCTGTTGTTACTGTTACTGGTGTCGCCATTGTTAATGTTGCTAGTGCTGCTGTTGTTACTTTATATGGTGCTGCTTTCGTTATTGTTACTGGTGCTGCTTTTGATACTGTTGCTAATGATGCTTTTGTTGCTGTTGCTGATGCTGCTGTTGTTGTTGTTGTTGATGATGCTGTTGTTACTGTTACTAGTTCTGATGATGTTACTGTTGCTGTTACTGGTTCTGGTGTTGTTACTGTTGCTGCTGTTGTTACTTTTATTGGTGTTGATGTTCTTACTGTTACTGGTTATGCTGTTGTTACTGATACTAGTTCTGCTCTTCTAACTGTGTCTGGTTCTGCTTTTGTTACTGTTACTGGTGCCGTTGTTGTTACTGTTCCTGCTGCCGCTGCTCTTGTTACTTCTAATGGTACTGCTGTTGTTACTGTTGCTGATGATGCGGTTGTTACTCTTAGGATGCGGCTTTTGTTACTGTTAAGTTTCTGATGTTGTTACAGTTCCTGGTGGTGATAAAGTAGCCGATACTGCTTATACTGTTGTTACTGTTACTGGCGCTGCTGTTGATATTTTAAATGTACTGCTGTTGTTACTGCTACTGGTTCTGCTGTTGTTACCGTTACTGGTGCTGCTGTTGTTACTTTTATTTTTGCTGATGTTGTTACTGTTATTAGTGCTGCTGTTGTTACTGTTACTTGTTACGCTGTGGTTACTGATAATAGTACTGCTCTTCTTACTGTGTCTCGTTCTGCTCTTGTTACTGTTTCTGGTGCCGTTGTTGTTACTGTTGTTGCTGCTGCTGCTGCTGTTGTTAATTCTAATGGTGCTGCTGTTGTTATTGTTACTGGTGCTGATGTTACAGTTATTTGTTCTCCTTTTGTTATTGTTGATGGTGCTGCTGTTGTTACTGCTAGTAGTGCTGCTGTTATACTGCTGATGGTGCTCCTGTTATTACTATTGCTGGTTCTGCTGGGGTTATTGTTTCTGTTGCTACTGTTATTACTGTTACTGCTGTTATTCCTTTTTCTGGTGCTGCAATTCTTACTGTTGCTGGTGCTCCTGTTATTAATGTTACTTGTTCTGCTGTTGTTACCGTTAATGGTGCTGCTGTTGTTACTGTTATTGGTTCTGTTCATGTTATTGTTACTGGTTTCGCTGTTCCTACTGTTACTGGTTCTGCTGTTTTTTACTGTAACTGGTGTTGCATTTGTTAATGTTGCTAGTGCTGCTGTTGTTACTTTATATGGTGCTGCTTTTGTTACTGTCACTGCTGCTGCTTTTGTTACTGTTGCTGATGATGCTTTTGTTGCTGTTACTGATGCTGCTGTTCTTACTGTTGCTGATGCTGATGTTGTTCCTGTTGCTGATGCTGCAGTTGCTACTGTTGCAGATGCTGCTGTTATTGTTGTTGTTGCTGATGCTGCTGTTGTTACTGTTACTAGTTCTGATATTGTTACTGTTGCTGGTGCTGATGTTGTTACTGTTACTGGTTCTGCAGTTGTTACTGTTACTGGTGCTGCTGATGTTACTGTTACTGAAGCTGCTGTAGTTACTGTTTCTGGTGCTTATGTTGATACTGTTACTGTTGCTGCTATTTTTACTGTTGCTGGAACTGCTGTTGTTACTGTTACTTGAGCTGCTGTTATTTCTGTAACCGGTGCTGCTGTTGTTACTGTTACTGGTACTGGTGCTGCTTTTATTATTGTTACTGGTATTATTGAGTAAAGGAAGTACGTAAGCAAACTTTAGAAGTGGGAGATTCCCAGATAAGGTATTTGGATAGAACGTTTTGTGCTAGAGATAGGGGGAACAGGTTAAGGGTTTGCTATCCCAGAGCTGGTATCGGTGATATTATAAAAAACATGAATGATATTATGGCTGGAAATGGGAACAATCCTGTTATTTGCATTAGCGCGGGAGGAAATGATGTTGGTCGAGTTAAGAGTGAGGAACTGATTCAGTGGTATAAAAAAGCAATTGAATTAGAAGCAAAGCAGGAATCCCGATTATATGTGGCATTCTTCCAAGAAAGAGAGTGGGAAATGAATGGATGTCGAGGGCACTTGGTGTCAATTGCCGGCTGGAAATATATTGTAAATCAAATACAATATCTTTTATAGACAACTTGGAACACTTCTACGGAAGAAATGAAATGTATGCTCGCGAAGGGGTGCATCTATTGAGGGCTGGGATTGTTGGTTGTATGGGAATCGATTTGGAGGAAGGAGGTAATAAAAGTATGTGTTTGTGGGAGAAAAGAATTGGAAAAATGATCAGGAAAAGAGAAGAGCCTCAAAATAACAATTCACTTAGGGTATATTACACTAACACTAGAAGTCTAAGAAATAAAATAAACGAATTAAATGCTCTTGTCTGCACAGAAAAAATAGATATTATCGCGCTTACCGAAACGTGGATGAATGTAGAAAATAGAGAGCTATTAGCTGAATATCAAATAAATGGATTTAAACTATTTCACACAGATAGATATATTAGACGAGGAGGGGGAGTAGCCATATACGTTAGGGACAATTTGAAATGTAATTTCAAAGATGGAATCAAATCTGAGCCACACACAGAAAGTATTTGGATAGAATTAAACGAAAAAGCAAATAATATTAAAATAGGAGATATATATAGGCCACCAAATTTATACAGAATGGAAGCAAAGCATCTATGGGAAAAAATATCTAGAGCATCTAGATCTAACAGTATTTATGTCATGGGTGACTTTAATTTTTGTGGAATAAACTGGTTGAACAAAACAGGGAATAACGAAGCAGAAGATTTTCTAGAATTAATTGACGATTGCTTTCTTACGCAGCACATTAAGGAACCAACGAGGGAAAATAATATTTTAGATTTAGTGTTAACTAACAGGGAAACACAAATTAAGGACATCGAAATAGGGAGTGAGCTAGGGAACAGTGATCATAAAGAAATCAGATTTAGCATAGAATGAAATAGATATGTAGGAGAAAATTCTGTTAAAGCACCTGATTTTCGAAAAGCTAATTTTAATAACCTAAGAAATTTATTGGGTCAAATAGATAAGAAAGTCTTGGGTATGGGGTGTGGGCCGGTCTTGGAGCTAGACCTGAACCCAGCGATAGGTGACGTAAAAGGGGTTTTCGATGTGGATTCAAAATATAGCCTGTTTAAAAATATTCTAAGCGAAGCCCAGGAATAGAGTATACCATATAAATTGAATAGATCGAATACTAATGATCCAAAGTGGATAACAAAGGATCTGAAGAACCTTATAGGTAAAAAGAGAGGGTGGTACAAAAGGATTAAGAATGGGGAAGTCAGTTTAGAACAGGAATTCGTACAACTGCTTAGAAATACTGGAAAAGAGATAAGGAAAGCTAAAAGAAACTATGAAGTTCGCATAGCAGAGCAAGCAAAGACAAATCCTAAAGGGTTTTTCCAATTATACCGGACAAAGATTAGGGAAAGGATAGGTCCATTAAAAACTGAGACAGGTCAAATAACAGGTCGTGATGAAGATATGAGTAGTATTTTTAATAAATATTTTATATCTGTATTTACTAAAGAGGAACTTAACAATATGCCTTCAGCCGAACAAGTATCTGTGGGTGGGGACGAGGACAGGTTGACTAGTTTAACAGTTACCAGGGAGGATGTAATTAAACAAATAGTTAAACTCAAACTAAACAAATCTCCAGGGCCGGATGAAGTGTTTGCCAGGGTGCTTAAAGAGTGCAAAGAGGAGCTTTCCGAGCCACTGTCTACCATTTTTAATAAACCAATAGAGTTAGGCAGAGTGCCAGAGTTATGGAAAGTTGCTAATGTGATACCAATTTTTAAGAAAGGAGATAGATCACTTGCGTCAAACTATCGACCAATTAGCCTAACTTCTATTGTGGGAAAGTTTCTTGAATCCATAGTTGCAAATAAAATTCGTTTTCATCTCGAAAAACACAAATTAATAAATGAGTCGCAACATGGTTTTACAAATGGCCGTTCATGTTTAACAAATTTGCTATCTTTTTATTCCAGCATAGTTGAGGCAATTGATAGTGGTAAGGATTGTGATGTTGTGTACCTTGACTTTAGCAAAGCTTTTGATACGGTGCCACATGAAAGACTGATTAAAAAAATAGAGGCTCATGGTATTGGAGGTCAACCCGTCCTCGCAAATTCGTATAATCAATATTGACTTATTAAATACGTGTATAGGTGATATACTAAATATAATAGATACCCTTAAAAAGATTCATAGAAAACACCGACCTTGCCTAACCTTGTTAGTATGTTAAGATCAGCATCTAATTACTTCGTAATTACAATTATTACTTAACCTATACCTATAATAGGTCAAGTAACAATTGTAATTACGAAGCTATAAGATGCTTATCTTAACATACTAACAAGGTTAGGTAAGGTCGGTGATTTCTATGAAGCTTTTTAAAAATTGCATTCACTGGAAAGGCGAAGAGTTAGGGGTGACATGATAGAGGTTTACAAGTGGATGAATAGACACAGCAAAGGGGATATTAATAGGGTATTAAAAGTATCAACACAAGACAACACGAAACAATAGGTATAAATTGGATAAGTTTAGATTTAGGAAAGACTTGGGTAAATGCTGGTTCGGTAACAGGTTCAGTAAAATACTGTTACTGGTGTTTATTATTGTTACTGTTACTGGTCCAGTTATTGTTACTTTTCAGCTGTTGTTACTGTTGCTCCAGTTGTATCTCCTACTGGTATACTGCTCTTATTCCTACTTGTGCTGCCGTTGTTACTGTTACTGGTGTTGTTGTTGTTACTGCTGCTGGTGCTGCTGTTGTTACTGTTGTTGGTGCTGCTATTGTTTCTGTTGCTGGTAATTGTATTGTTACTGTTACTTGTCTTGTTTCTGTTGCTGCTGTTATTACCGTTGGTGCTGTTGTTACTGTTGCTGCTGTTGTTGCTGTTGCTCCTGTTGTTACTCTTACTGGTGCTTCTGTTGTTAATGTTACTGGTGCTGCCGTTTTTACTGTTACTGGTGCTGCTGTTGTTCCTGGTGCTGGTGATTGTGTTGTTACTGTTGCTGGTGCTGCTGTTGTTACTCTTATTGTAGCTGTTGTTGTTGTTACTGTTACTGGTACTGCTTTTGTTACTATTACTGTTGCTGCTGTTGATACTATTACTGGTGTTGCTGTTGTTACTGTTACTGGTACTGCTTTTGTTACTATTACTGGTGCAGCAGTTAGTTACTGTTAGTGGTGTTGCTGTTGTTACTGTTACTGGTGCTTCTATTGTTACTATTACTGTTGCTGCTGCTGTTACTGTTTCTGGTGCTGTTGTTGTTACTGTTGCTCCTGTTCTTACTGTTACTGGTGCTTCTGTTGTTAATGTTACTGGTGCTGCTGTTTTTACTATTACTAGTGCTACTGTTGTTCCTGTTGCTGGTGTTTATGTTGTTACTGTTGTTGCTGTTGTTACTCTTATTGGTCATGTAGTTCTTACTGTTACTGCTTTTGTTACTGTTGCTGATGCTGCGGTTATTACTGTTACTGTTGCTTGTTTTTGTTACTTTTACTTGTGCTGCTGTTGTTACTGCTGCTGGTGCTACTGCTGTTACTGTTACTAATACTGCTATTGTTACTGTTACTTTTCATGCTATTGTTACTCTTACTGGTCCTTCTATTGTTACTTTTGCTACTATTGGTACTGTTGCTCCTGTTGTTTCTGTTGCATGTGCTGCTGTTGTTATTGTTAATAGTAGTACTATTGATACTGTTACTGTTGCTGCTGTTGTTACTGTTACTGTTGCTGCTGTTGTTACTGTTGCGGGTGGTGCTGTTGTTGCTTTTCCTGGTGATGTTTTGGTGAGTCTTAAATGTCCTGTTATTATTACTGTTATTGGTGCTTCGTTTTTTAATGCTACTGGTGCTGCTGTTTCAGTACTGTTGGTACTCCTATTGTTACTGTTTCTGGGGCTGCTGCTGTTACTATAACTAGTGCTGCTGTTGTTACTTTTTGTTGTTACTGCTGTTGTTACAGTTACTGGTGCTGCTATCGTAACTGTTACTAATGCTGCTGTTGTTACCGTTACTGGTGCTGCTGTTATTATTGTTCTTGGTGCTTCTGTTGTTACTTTTTCTGTTGCGTTTTTGTTACCTGCTTTAGTGCTGCTGTTGTTACTGTTCCTGGTGCTGATGTTGTTGCTGTTGCTGTTGCGGCTCTTTTTACTGGTTTATGGTTCTGCTGTTGTTACTTCTACTGGTGTTCTTTCTATTTCTAGTGCATCTGTTAATATTGTTGTAGGCGTTGCTGTTGTTAGTTACAGGTGCTGCTCTTGATACTGTTGCTGGTGCTCGGTTGTTACTGTTTCTGGTGCTGTTGTTGTTGGTACTGTTGCTGGTGCTGTTGTTGATACTGATACTGGTGGTGTTGTTGTTACTGTTGCTTGTTCTTCTGTTGTTACTGTTACTGGTACTGCTCTCGTTACTGGTGTTGGTGCTGCTGTTGTTACTGTTGTTGGTGTTGCTGTTGTTGTTGTTGTTACTGTTTTTGGTGTTTTTGTTGTTACTGCTGCTGGTGCTGCTTTTGTTAATGTTGTTGGTTCCGCTTTTGTTACTGGTGCTGCTCTTGTTACTATTGGTGGTTCTGCTGTTACTGTTGTTTTTACTTTTTCTGGTTCTCCTGCTATTAGTGTTGCTGGTGTGGCTGTTATTACTGTTGCTGTGGCTGCTGTTATTATTGTTTATGTCAGTGAGAGGGTGTGTTAGCCGGAGCTCCTGAGTGTAGTTATATTATCATAACAATAGGGAAGTTGTGGTGAAGGAACTGATGAGTCTGGTTGGGGCTCTGAGGACAGAGTTGGACTCTCTATGGGAGGAGGTACGACAGCTGAAACAATAACAAGAAGGAACGAAGGAAGAGACCAGTAGTAAAAAGTCCTCGTCTTGGAAAGTTGTAAAGGACAAGGGCCTTAAGAAGACTTTGATAAAGCCGCCTACAGACGCCCTAAGAACGTCTAATTCATTTGCCTTATTGGAGGACGAGTGCTGTGGTGAGACTGCGGATCAAGCAAAAGGGAAAGCAACGAAGCGCAGGCCCCTCAGAGAGTAAAGGAAGTACCTAAGCAAACTTTAGTTGTGGGAGATTCCCAGATAAGGTATTTGAATAGAATGTTTTGTGCTAGAGATAGGGGGAACTGGTTAAGGGTTTGCTATCGTGGAGCTGGTATTGGTGGTATTATAAACAACATGAATGATATTATGCCTGGAATATGGGAACAATCCCGTTATTTGCATTAGCGCGGGAAGAAATGATGTTGGTCGAGTTAGAAGTGAGGAACTGATTCAAAGGTATAAAACAGCAATTGAATTAGTTAGAAGCAAGGGAGGAATCCCGATCATATGTGGCATTCTTCCAAGAATGGGAGTGGGAACTGAATGGATTTCGAGGGCACTTGGTGTCAATTGCCGGCTGGAAAGATATTGCAAATCAAATGCAATATCTTTCATAGACAACTGGGAACACTTCTATGGAAGAAATGAAATGTATGCTCGCGATGGGGTGCATCTACCGAGGGCTGGGGTTGTTGTTGTTGCGAACTCGTTCGAACCAGTGGTTAGAGGCGTTTGTTTGGGTTTAAACTGTTAGTAGATAGTGGTATGGGAATCGATTTGGAGGAAGGAGGTAATAAAAGTATGTGTCTGTGGGAGAAAAGAATTGGAAAAATGATCAGGAAAAGAGAAGAGCCTCAAAATAACAATTCACTTAGGGTATATTACACTAACACTAGAAGGCTAAGAAATAAAATAAACGAATTAAATGCTCTTGTCTGCACAGAAAAAATAGATATTATTGCACTTACCGATACGTGGATGAATGTAGAAAATTGAGAGCTATTAAGTGAATATCAAATAAATGGATTTAAACTATTTCACACAGATAGATATATTAGACGAGGAGGGGGAGTAGCCATATATGGTAGGGACAATTTGAAATGTAGTCTCAAAGATGGAATCAAAACTGAGCCACATACAGAAACTATTTGGATAGAATTAAATTAAAAAGCAAATAACATTATAATAGGAGTTATATATAGGCCACCAAATTTAGACAGAATGGAAGCAAAGCATCTATGGGATGAAATATCTAGAGCATCTAGATCTAACAGTATTTATGTCATGGGTGACTTTAATTTTAGTGGAATAAACTGGTTGAACAAAACAGGGAATAATGAAGCAGAAGATTTTCTAGAATTAATTGACTATTGCTTTCTTACGCAACACATTAAGGAACCAACGCGGGGAAATAATATTTTAGATTTAGTGTTAACTAACAGGGAAACACAAATCAAGGACATCGAAATAGGGAGTGAGCTAGGGAACAGTGATCATAAAGAAATCAGATTTAGCATTCAATGGAATAGATCTGTAGGAGAAAATTCTGTTAAAGTGCATGATTTTCGAAAAGCTGATTTCAATAGCCTAAGAATTTTTTTGGTTCAAATACATTGGAAAGTCTTGGGTATGGGTTGTGGGCCGGTTTTGGAGCTAGACGTGAACCCAGCGATAGGTGACGTAAAAGGGGTTTTCGATGTGGATTCAAAATATAACCTATTTAAAAATATTCTAACCAAAGCCCAGGAATGTAGTATACCATATAAATTGAATAGATCGAATACTATTGATCCAAGTGGATAACAAAGGATCTGAAGAACCTTATAGGTAAAAAGAGAGGGTGGTACAAAAGGATTAAGAATGGGGAAGTCTGTTTAGAACAGGAATTCGTACAACTGGTTAGAAATACTAAAAAAGAGGTATCGAAAGCAAAACAGGAAACTATGAAGTTCGCATAGCAGAGCAAGCAAAAACAAATCCTAAAAGGTTTTTCCAATTATACCGGACAAAGATTAGGGAAAGGATGTGTCCATTAAAAACTGAGACAGGTCAAATAACAGATAGAGAGGAAGAGATGAGTAGTATTTTTAATAAATATTTTATATCTGTATTTACTAAAGAGGAACTTAACAATATGCCTTCAGCCGAACAAGTCTATGTGGGTTGGGACGACGACAGGTTGACTAGTTTAGCAGTTACCAGGGAGGATGTTCTTAAACAAATAGTAAAACTCAAACCAAACAAATCCCCAGGGCCGGATGAAGTGTTTGCCAGGGTGCTTAAAGAATGCAAAGAGGAGCTTTGCGTCCTACTGTCTACCATATTTAATAAATCAATAGAGTCAGGCAGAGTGCCAGAGTTATGGAAAGTTGCTAATGTGATTCCAGTTTTCAAGAAAGCAGATAGATCACTTGCGTCAGACTATCGACCAATTAGCCTAACGTCTATTGTGGGAAAGTTACTCGAATCTATAATTGCAAATAAAATTCGTCTTCATCTTGAAAAACATAAATTAATAATTGAGTCGCAACATGGTTTTATAAATAGCCGTTCATATTTAACAAATTTGTTATCTTTTTATTCTAGCATAGTTGAGGCAGTTGAAAAGTGGTAAGGATTGTGATGTTGTGTACCTTGACTTTAGCAAAGCTTTTGATTCAGTGCCACATGAAAGACTGATTAAAAAGATAGAGGCTCATGGTATTGAGAGTGCTATATTAAGCTGGATTAGGGCATGGCTATACTAAAGGAAACAGAGCGTTAGTAT
Organism: Procambarus virginalis; assembly: GCA_020271785.1. Taxonomy (NCBI): domain Eukaryota; kingdom Metazoa; phylum Arthropoda; class Malacostraca; order Decapoda; family Cambaridae; genus Procambarus; species Procambarus virginalis. The sequence continues at coordinate 165,816 of WNGS01166537.1, forward strand.
AAATGGAGTCAAGTCCGAGTGGGAAGATGTTGTAAGTGGAGTGCCTCATGGCTCTGTCCTGGGACCTCTTGTTTATAATATATATAAATGATTTAGATTCAGGTTTGAGTAGCAACATTTGCAAATTTGCCGATGATACAAAAATCGGTAGGGAAATTAATACGGAAGAAGACTCACTATCTCTTTAAGTTGATCTAAATAGGGTTTTGAAGTTGTCAAAGGATTAGCAGATGCAGTTTAATGCTGATAAATGTAAAGTTCTGAGGCTAGGTAACGATGATAGATTTACAAGATACGAGCTAGATGGTGTTGAGATTGCGAAGTCGGATTTCGAAAGGGATCTGGGAGTTATGATTAGTAAGAATTTAAAACAAAAGGATCAATGCATGAATGTTCGTAATAAGGCAAATAGGACACTGGGATTTATTAATCAAAGCGTTAGTAACAAGACACCTGGTGTGGTTCTTCAGCTATATCTTGCTCTGGTTAGGCCCCATTTAGATTATGCAGTTCAGTTTTGGTCGCCGTACTGTAGAATAGACATAAATTCACTTGAACGTGTCCAGCGTAGGATGACTAAGTTAATTCCCCAAATTAGAAATCTTTCATATGAAGAAACATTAACAAAGCTTAAATTGCATTCACTGGAAAGGCGAAGAGTTAGGGGTGACATGATAGAGGTTTACAAGTGGATGAATGGACACAGCAAAGGGGATATTAATAGGGTTTTAAAAGTATCAACACAAGACAGAACGCGAAACAATTGGTATAAGTTGGATAAATTTAGATTTAGGAAAGACTTGGGTAAATACTGGTTTGGTAACATGGTTGTTGATTTGTGGAACCAATTACCGCGTAACGTGGTGGAGGTGGGGTCCCTCGATTGTTTCAAGCGCGGGTTGGACATGTATATGAGTGGGATTGGGTGGTTATAGATAGGGAGCTGCCTCGTATGGGTCAATAGGCCCTCTGCAGTTGCCTTTGTTCTTATGTTCCTAACAGTAACAACAGCAGAATTAGTAACAGTAACAATAGCAGCACAAGTAACAGTACCAATAGCAGAAATAGTAATAGTAAGAACTGCAGCATCAGTAACAGTATCAAAAGCAGAACCAGTAACAGTATTAACAACAGCATCAGAAATATTAACAATAGCAGCACTAATAACAGTAACAACAGCAGCACCAGCAACATTTATAAAACGAAGCTCCAGTAACAGTAACAATAGGAGCACCAGTAGCAGTAACAATAGCAGCACCAGTAACAGAAACAACAGTAGCACCAGTAACAGTAACAATAGAAGCACCAGTAACAGTAAAAACAGTTGCACCAGTAACAGTAACAAGAGCATCACAAACAACAGTCACAACAGCATCACCAGCAACAGTAACAACAGCAGCACCAGTAACATTAACAGCATCAGAACCAAAACCATTAACAACAGTAGCACCAGCAACATTACCAACAGCAGCACCAGGAGCAGTAACAACAGCAGCACCAGAAACAGCAACAAGAGCCGCAAGAGCAACAGGTGCTTTACTGGTGCTTTTGTTGTTACTGTTATTGGTTATGCTATTGTTACTGTTACAAGTGCTTCTGCTTTTACTGTTACTGGTGCTGATGTTGTTACTATTTCTGATGCTGCTGTTGATATTGCTGCTGGTGCTGCTGTTGTTACTGTTTCTGGTAAGGCTGTTGTTTCTGCTGCTGCTGATGTTACTGTTGCTGGTGATGCTATTGTTACTGTTATTGGAGCTGCTGATGTTACTGTTGCTGATACTATCGATGTTACTGTTGCTGATACTATCGATGTTACTGTTGCTGATACTATCGATGTTACTGTTTCTGATGCAGCTGTTGTTACTTTTAAGGTTCTGCTGTTGTTACTGTTGCGGGTGCTGATGTTGTAACTGTTACTGTTTATGCTATTGTTACTGTTTCTGGTACTGCTCTTGTTATATTTAATGGTGCTGCTGTTGTTACTTTTTCTGGTGCTGCTGTATTTACTGTTACTTGTGCTACCGTTGTTACTGTTCCAGGTGCTGCTGTTTTTTCTGTTGTTGTTGTTGTTACTGTTATTTGTGCTTCCGTTGTTACTCTTCCAGATGCTGCTGTTTTTACTGTTACAGGTTCTGCTGTTGATACTGTTACTGGTGGGCTTGTTTTTACTGTTAATTGTGCTGCCGTTGTTACTATTCCAGGTGCTGTTGTTGTTACTATTTCTGATTCTGCTGTTGTTACTGTTGCTGGTGCTGCTGATTTTAGTATTACTGGTGCTCCTGTTGTTGCTGTGTTTGGTGCTGCTTTTTTTTACTGTTAATTGTGCTGCCGTTGTTACTATTCCAGGTGCTGCTCTTTTTACTAATGCTGGTACTGCTGTTGTTATTTTTCTTGTGATGCCCTTGTTACTGTTCTTGGTACTGCTGTTGTTACTGTTACTTGTGCTGATGTATTTATTTTTACTTGTGCTTCCGTTGTTACTGTTCCAGGTGCTACTGTTGTTACTGTTGCTGGTGTTGCTGTTGTTACTGTTACTTGTCCGGATGTTGTTACTCTTTCTTGTGCTGTTGTTGTTACTCTTAATAGTGCTGCAGTTGTTACTGTTGCAGGTGCTGTTGTTGTTATTGTGACTCGTTCTGCTGTTGTTACTATTCATGGTGCTGCTCTTGTTACTTTAAATAGTGCTGCAGTTGTTACTGGTGCTGGTGCTGCTGCTGTTAAGTTTAATAGTGCTGCTGGTGTTACTGTGCTGGTGCAATTGATGTTACTGTTTCTGATGCGTATGTTGTTACTGTTAAGGTTCTGCTGTTGTTATTGTTTCTGGTGCTAATCTTGTTGCTGTTGCTGGTGCTGCTATTGTTACTGCTGTTGGTGCTGCTGATGTTACTGCTGCTGGTGCTGCTGTTTTTTCTGTTACTGGTGCTGATGTTGTTACTGTTATTGGTTCTTTTAATGTTATTGTTGCTGGTGCTCATGTTGTTACTGTTTCTGATGCTGCTGTTGAAATTGCTGCTGGTGCTGCTGTTGTTACTGTTTTTGGTAAGGCTGTTGATACTGCTGATGGTGCTGCTGATGTTGCTGTTGCTTGTGCTGATGTTGTTACTGTTATTGGAGCTGTTGATGTTACTGTTACTCTTGCTACTCTTGTTACTGTTGCAGGTGTTGTTTCTTTTTCTGGTGCTCCTGTTATTACTTGTGTAGGTGTTGTTTTTTTCGTTAACTGTGCTGATTTTGTTACTGATGCACGTGCTGGAGTTGTTACTGTTTCTGGTGTTGTTGTTGTTACCGTTGCTTATGCTATTGTTGTTGTTACTGTTGCTGGTGCTATTGTTGTTACTGTTTCTGGTGCTCCTGTTGTTACAGTTGTTAGTGCTGCTGTTGTTACTGTTACTGAACCTGCTGTTGTTACTATTGGTGGTTCTGTTTTTATTGTTTCTGTTGTTGTTAATTTTTCTGGTGCTCCTTTTAACACTGTTGCTCGTTCTGATGTTATTACTGTGACTGGGCTGCTGTTATTTTTGTTTTATGGTGCTGCTGTTGTTACTGTTGCTGTTGGTGCTGTTGTTCAAGTTACTGGACCTGATATTGTTATTTTTACTGATTTTGTTGTTGTTATTGCTGTTGTTACTGTTACTGGAGCTTCTAATATTTCTGTTACTGGCACTGCTGTTGTTACTTTTACTGGTGTTTTTGCTGTTGCGGTTACTGGTGCTGCTGTTGTTAATCTTACTGTTCCTGCTGTTGTTACTATTACTGGTGATGCTTCCGTTACATTTAATTACTCTGTTTTTACTACTGTTTACTGTACTCTTGTTATTACTATTGTAGGTGCTGCTGTTGGTAGTTACTGGAGCTTCTGTTATTACTGTTTCTGGTGCTACTGTTGCTACTGGTGCTTTTGTTGTTACTGTTTCTGATGCTGCTGTTGTTACTGTTTCTGGTGCTACTGTTGTCACTGTTGCTGGTGCTTTTTTTCTTACTGTTGCTTTTGCGGCTGTTGTTACTTTTGTTGGTGCTGCTGTTGTTACTGTTGCTGGGGCTGCTGTTGTTACTGCTTCTGGTGCTGATTTTGTTACTGTTTCTGGTGCTGCTGCTGTTGTTCTTACTGGTGTATCTGTTATTACTGTTTCTGATTCTGCTGGTGTTACTGTTTCTGTTGCTTTTCTTGTTACTTTATATGGTAATGCTGTTGTTCCTGTTGCTGGTGAGGCCTTTGTTACTTTTAATGGTGCTTCTGTTGTTACTGTTATTGGTGCTGCTGTTAGTAATGTTCATGATGATGCTGGTGTTACTTCTGCTGGTGCAGCTGTTGTTACTGCTGCTGGTGGTAATGCTATTCTTACTGTTACTGGTACTGCAATTCATACTGTTACTGGTACTGCAATTCTTACTTTTGCTCCTGTTGTTACTGTTGTTGGTGCTGCTGTTAGTACTGCTACTGGTGCTGCAGTTGTTACTGTTTCTGGCATTGCTATTGTTACTGTTACTTGCGGTGCCGTTGTTACTGTTCCAAGTGATGCTGTTGTTTCTGTTGCTGGTGCTGCTGTTATTAATGTTCCAGGTGCTGCTGTTGTTACTGTTGCTGATTCTGCTGTTATTACTGTTGTTGGCGCTGCTGCTGTTACTATTACTGTTGCTCCTGTTGTTGCTGCTCTTGGTGCTGCTATTTTTACTGTTAATTGTGCGGCCGTTGTTACTGTTCTAAGTGCTCATCTTTTTACTATTGCTGGTGCTGATGTTATTAATGTTACCTCTGCTGCCGTTTTTACTGTTCTAGGTGCTGCTGTTGTTACAGTTACAGGTGCTTCTGTTGATACTGTTACTTGTGCTGTTGTATTTACTGTTAATTGTGCTGACGTTGTTTCTGTTCAAGGTGCTACTGTTGCTTCTGTTGCTGGTGCTGCTGTTGTTATTGTTGCTTGTGCTGTTGTTGCTACTGTTAATAGTGCTGCTCATGTTACTGTTGCAGGTGCTGCTGTTGTTACTGTTACTGATGAAGCTATTGTTACTGTTACTGGTGCCGCTGTTATTACTGGTGCTTGTGCTGCTGTTATTACTGTTGCAGGTGCTGCTGTTATTTTGGTTTCTGTTGTTATTTCTGTTAATAGTGCTGCTTCTGTTACTGTTACTGGTGCTGCTGTTGTTACTGTTATTGTTCCTACTGTTACTGGTGTTACTGGTGCTGCTGTTATTACTAATGTGTTCTTGCTACTGGTGCTGCTGTTGTTACAGTTGCAAGTGCTGCTGTTGTTACTGTTTCTGGTGATGCTATTTTAACTGTTACTGGTGCTGGTGTTGATGCTGTTGCTAGTGCTGCTGTTATTACTGTTGCATATGTTACTGTTATTACTGTTGAAGGTGCATCTGTTGTTACTGTTAATTGTGCTGCTGTTATTATGTTGCCGGTGCTGCTGTTTTTACTGTTAATAGTGATGTTGATGTTACTGTTATTCGAGGCTGCTGTTATTGCTGTTGCAGGTTGTGCTGTTGTTACTGTTACTGCCGCTTCTGTTGTTACTGTTACTTGTGTTCCTGTTATTACTGTTGCTGGTGCTGCTGTTGTTACTGTTATTGGTGCTGCTGCTGTTTCAATTGCTGGTGCTGCTGTTGTTACTGTTACTGGTGCTGCTGTTATTAATGTTGCAAGTGCTGCTGTTATTAATGTTTCTGGTGATGCTGTTTTTACTGTTACTGGTGCTGGTGTTGATGCTGTTACTGGTGCTGCTGTTATTACTGTTGCGGGTGCTACTGTTATTACTATTGCAGGTGCATCTGTTGTTACTGTTAATTGTGATTCTGTTTTAATGTTTCTGGTGCTGCGGTTGTTACTGTTAATAGAGCTGTTGTTATTACTGTTACTCTAGGCTGCTGCTATTGCTGTTGCAGGTGCTCCTGTTATTGCTGTTGCATATGCTGCTGTTGTTACTGTTACTGTTGCTCCTGTTATTACTGTTACTGGTGCTGCTGTTGTTACTGTTACTGCTGTTGTTACAGTTGCTGGTGCAGCTGTAGTTACTGTTACATGAGCTGCTGTTGATACTGTTGCTGGTGCTCTTTTTATTATTGTTACTTTTGCTGCTGTTGTTACTATTACTGGTGCTGTTGTTGTTACTATTGCTTGTGCTGCTGTTATTACTGTTTCTGGTGCTGTTGTTACTGTTACTGGTGCTGAAGTTATTGCTGTTACTGGTGCTTCTGTTGTTACTGAGACTGGTGCTGCAGTTGTTACTGTCGCAGGTGCTGATGTTGTTACTGTTACTTGTGCTGTTGGTCTTACTGTTGCTGGTGCTGCTGTGATTATTGTTGCTGGTGCTGATGTTGTTGCTGGTTTTATTACTACTGATGCTGCTTTCATTACAGTTCCAGGTGCTGTTGTTACTGTTAATAGTGCTGCTGCTGTTAGGTTACTGGTGCTGCTGTTGTTACTAGTTTTACTGGTGTTGCTGTTATTACTGTTGCAGGTGCATTTGTTGTTACTGTTAATTGCGATGCTGCTTTCGTGTTTCTGGTGCTGCTGTTGTTATTGTGGTTGGTGCTGCTGTTGTTACTGATAATAGTGCTGTCGTTGTTACTGTTACTCGAGGCTGCTGTTATTGCTGTTGTAGGTGCTGCTGTTGATACTGTTGCTGCTTCTGCTGTTGTTACTATTACTGGTGCTCCTTTTATTACTGTTACTGGTGCTGCTGTTGTTACTGTTACTGCTGTTGTTACTGTTACTGCTGTTGTTACTGTTACTGCTGTTGTTACTGTTACTGCTGTTGTTACTGTTACTGCTGTTGTTACTGTTACTGTTGTTGTTACAGTTGCTGGTGATGCAGTGGTTACTGTATCTGGTACTGCTGTTGTTACTGTTAATGATGGTGCTGTTGTTACTGTTACATGTGCTGCAGGTGATACTGTTGCTGGTGCTCTTCTCATTACTGTTACTGGTGCTGCTGTTTTTACTTTAACAGGTGCTGCTTCTATTACTTTTACTTTTGCTGCTGTTGTTACTATTACTTTAGCTTTTGTTGTTACTATTACTGGTGTTTTGTTTGTTACTATTGCTGGTGCTGCTGTTATTACTGTTGCTGGTGCCGGTGTTGTTACTTTTGCTAATGCTGCTGTTGTTACTGTTATTGGTGCTGCTGTTAATAATGTGGTTCGTGTTGCTGTTGTTACTGATACTGGTGCTGCTGTTGTTACTGTTACTGGTGCTGTTGGTGTTACTGTTGCTGGTGCTGCTTATTTTACTGTTCCTGGTGCTACTGTTGTTAATCTTACTGGTGCTGCTGTTGTTACTTTTACTGATGCTGCTGTTGTTACTGTTATTGGTTGTGCTGTTGTTACTGTTACTGGAGCTCCTGTTGTTACTGCTACTGGTGCTCATTTCATTACTGTTGCTCGTGCTGTTGTTGTTACTGTTACTGGTGCTGCTGTTGTTACTGTTGCAGGTGCTGCTGTTGTTACTGTTTTTTGCTGCTGTTGTTACTGTTACAGGTGCTGTTGGTGTTGCTGTTGCTGGTGCTGCTGTTTTTACTGTTTCTGATGCTGCAGTTGTTAATCTTACTGGTGCTGCTGTTGTTACTGTTACTGGTGCTGCTGTTGTTACTGTTGCTGGTGCTGCTGTTATTACTGTTGCTGGTGCAGCTGTTGTAACTCTTATTGGTGTTGCTGTTGTTACTGTTACTTGTGCTGCTGTTGTTACTGTTATTAGTGGTGCTGTTTTACTGTTTCTGGTGCTGCTGTTATTACTGTTGCTGGTGCAGCTGTTTTAACTCTTATTGGTGCTGCTGTTGTTACTGTTACTGGTGCTGCTGTTGTTACTGATATTAGTGGTGCTGTTTTACTGTTTCTGGTGCTGCTGTTATTACTGTTACTGGTGCTCCTTTTATTGCTGTTTCTCGTGCTGCTGTTCTTACTGTTACTGGTGCTACTGTTGTCACTGTTACTGGTGCTGATATTATTATTGTTACTGGTGCTGCTCTTGTTACTGTTAATGGTGCTGCTCTTGTTACAGTTAATGGTGCTCCTGTTATTAGTGTTACTGGTACTGTTGTTGTTACTGTTACTGATGCTCCTGTTATATCTGTTGCTGGTGCTGCGTTTGATACTGTTACTGGAACTCCTGTTATTATTGTTGCTGGTGCTGCTGTTGTTACTGATACTGGTGCTGCTGTTGTTACTGTTGCAGGTGCTGCTGTTGTTACTGTTACTTTTGCTGCTGTTGCTACGGTGACTGGTGCTGTTGGTGTTAGTGTGGCTGGCGCTGCTGGTGTTGTTTCTGTTACTGGTCCTCCTGTTATTAATATTGCTGGTTCTGCTGTTATAACTGTTGGTGGTGCTGCTTTTACTGTTGCTGGTTCATCTGTTGTTACTGTTGCTGGTGCTGTTGATGTTACTGTTAATGGTGCTGCTGTTGTTACTGTAATAGTGCTGCTGTTGTTACTGGTAATTGTGCTCCTGTTATACTGTTGGTTTGCTGCTGTTGTCACTGTTGCTGGTGCTGCTGTTGTTGCTGTTACTGGTGCTGCCGCTGTTACTGTTACTGGTGCTGCTGTTGTTACTGTTACTGGTGCTGCTGTTGTTACTGTTACTGGTGCTGCTGTTGTTACTGTTATTGGTGGTGCTGTTGTTACTGTTACTGGTGCTGCTGTTGTTACTGGTAATTGTGCTCCTGTTGTACTATTGGTGGTGCTGCTGTTGAGACTGTTGCTCGTGCTGTTGTTGTTACTGTTACTGGTGCTGCTGTTGCTACTGTTACTGGTAATGCTGCTGTTACTGTTACTGGTACAGCTGTTATTACTGTTGCTGGTGCTGCTGTTATTAATGTTGCTAGTGCTGCTTTTGTTACTGTTACTGGTGTTGTTGTTGTTACTGTTACTTCTGTTGTTTCTTTTGCTGGTGCTTTTGATGTTATTGTTACTGTTGGTGCTGTTGTTACTGTTACTGGTGCTTCTCTTGTTACTGTTACTAGTGCTACTGTTGTTACTGTTGCTAGTGCTGCTGTTGTTATTGTTAATAGTGCTGCTGTTGTTACTGGTAATTGTGCTCCTGTTATACTGTTGCTGGTGCTGCTGTTGTTACTGTTAAAATTGCTTTGTTATGCTATTTCTGGTGCTGCTGTTGGTGCTGTTGCTCTTGTTATTACTGCTGCTGGTGCCGCATTTTTACTGTTAGTAGTGATGCTGTTAATACTGTTTCTTATGCCACTGTTGTTACTGTTAATAGTGCCTCTGTTACACTGTTCCTAGTGACCTGAACAAACTGGAGGAATGGTCTAAAAAATGTCAGCTAAAGTTTAATTCAGGAAAGCGTAAAGTAATGAAATTAGGTGAAGGGAGCAGAAGGCTGAATACAAGGTACCATCTGTGAGGCGAAATCATACAAGAGTCAAGTAGAGAGATAGATCTTGGGGTTGATGTCACATCGAACCTGTCCCCAGAGGCCCACATCAAAAGGATATCATCAGCGGCACATGGTAGACTGGACAACATACGAACTACCTTTAGAAACTTGTGTAAGGAATCATTCAGGACCCTGTATACCTCTTATGTCAGACCAATACTGGAATATACAGCTGCTGCCTGGAATCCACGCCAGACAGAGTAAGGAAAGTTTCAAAGGTATGCATCCAGGATAGACCCGGAACTGAGTGGTATGAGCTACGAGAAAGGCTATACGGGAGATAAACATCACGTCCCAAGAAGACAGAAGAGCAAGAGGAGACATGATGACCACCTATAAAATTATCATGAGAATTAAAAGGGTAGACAAAGACCAACTAGTCTTTGAACACTGGTGTAACACGAACAAGGGGACACAGGTGGAAACTTAGTACCCAAATGAGCCACAGAGACATTAGAAAGATATTTTAGGTGTCAGAGTAGTTAATAGACGGAGTGTATTAAGCAGTGACGTGGTGTAGGCTGACTCTACACACAGTTTCAAATGTAGATATGATTGAGCCCAGTAGGTTCCAGAATCTGTACACCAATTGACTGACAGTCGAGAGGCGGGACCAAAGACCCAAAACTTTGGGTTTGTGGTTCTGCCTCAATCGTGCTTCACAGAATTAATAGAATTCTATGACCAGGCAAAAAAAATTAGGCAGGAAAGTGAAGGGTGGACAAGCTGCATTTTCCTGGACTGTCAGAAAGCCTTTGACACAGTACCCCAAAAAAGGCGGTTAAAAAAGTTGGAGCAACAGTTACAGTGGTGTGGGGAGGGGAAGCTCACGTGAGCACGAGCTCTGTGAAAAACACTATATATCTCGGGATATTTCAGTGATACAGGAACTAAACACAGTCAGATAACTCATAAAGTGCGTCTCAACTTATTAAATAATATACCATAGTGATTGACATCCGACTTTTGTGCTTTAAGGAAATAACAAGTGAATTTCGTGTGGAGTCCACCTCGTGGTGCCAGAACCCAGCCCTTAGGCCCACATCCTGTGTGGCCGCCGTGTGTGTGTGCTTACTAGCAAATTGGTTTCCAACAAGTGTAATAGGGGAATGTGGATCGAGAAATTAGTAATAGAGAAAGTGAATACTATTGCAAGTCGGGAATAAAGCAGAAAATCCCTTATTGTAATACAAGCGAATTAATATATCAGTGTTATAACCCAAGTAACTGGCAACTGACGGCCTCCAGCCGCGGCTGGGACAACAAGTGTCAACGGTACAGCCTCTGGGACTCTCCCTCACCCTCGACCGTGTGATAAGTACTGACCATACTGTAGAACAAATAAACATATATACTTTACAAACATACGGTATACATATAATATTATAAATATATAGATATATACAACAAAACAAGGCAAAATGGGAGTAAATAAACAAATTTGTGGCCACTGTAACATCTCTTTAAAGACGAAGGTAACGGGAATTGAATGTTATATCTGTAAGACTAGATTACATTCGGCTTGTGCAGGATTGAGTAACACTGCGGCACTGAGAGCTGGCCACTTGCTCTGGGTGTGTAAACATGACCAGCCAGCTTGGAATATCCTAAAAAAACTTCTAGATAACATGACGCATGAACGGAAAACATCGTTCATTGGAAGCCTACCAGCCATCCAGAAGGAGTGGGAAAGGAACAACAATTGTAATATACCAGGGGCGGAGGCTATAGTCAGGGATGAAACTGAGGCTGAAACTCAGGAAGTTGTAAACTCTGACTCAGTAGGCCCGGATGTGGATGACAGTAAACTAGAAAGTGTAACAGACAGCACTGACAGCTCGGTAGGTACAGACACTACAACGGTTCCTGATAGAGAGAGTCAGAACAGAAGGACAGACTTATGCAAATTTTATGCACAGGGCATATGCAGACATAGATATGCTGGTAATAAGAAAGGATTAGAATGCAGTTATCAACATCCAAAAAAATGTTTAAATATGCTTAGGAAAAGTGAGTGTCGATTTAGATCAATATGTAGGTTTTTCCATCCTGAGATGTGCCAAACCTCACTGGAGGACAGAAAATGCTATGACCTCAGCTGCCCATACTTTCACGTGAAAGGCACGGAACGCTACATAAAGAGTGGCAAACAGGATAATGAATTTGGAGGAAATTCGATAAATTTTTTATACCAGACCGAAAGAGAATTCAAAAGGAGGAGCATGGAGAATGTATGGAACTGGATGCCAGACCCACTTGCATACCAGAATTACAGATACAACTACACACCGAAAGGGAACCACAACTACAACAGGCAACTGCCCTGCAACAATCAGCACTGGTCAGAACAAACTCAATATGTCCACGCATAATGGGCTTGCCGAAAAAGTCTCCCAGTCAAACTATCACTAATAGAGTAACCTCATTCATCTTTGCCAACATACAAGGACTGAAAACAAGAACAAACAATAAAGTACAGTTCATAAATGGCCTCCTCACGGAGTCAAATGCAGTATTTGGAGCTTTCACAGAAACCCATGCAGGGGAATTCTTGGACAGTGAGATCTGGATTCCAGGATATAACCTATACAGGTGTGATAGGAAAATTAGGTCACATGGAGGAGTGGGTCTGTATATTAGGGAAGACCTTGTGTGCTCGGAGCTCCTAAACGTTACAAATGAGGTGATAGAGGTACTGGGATTAAAAATAGAGAAAATAAATTTAGTGATTATTCTAATATACAAACCGCCAGATGCAACGGCTGAGGAATTCACAGAACAGATAAACAAAATAGAGAATAGCCTTGATAATTTGGAGAACCCAATACCTGATATTATCTTCTTAGGTGACTTCAACTTGCCTAGTCTCAGGTGGAGAATAGCAAACAATAATATTATTCCAGGGAATCTATCAGGACCTAACCAACCACAGATTAGAGAACTACTTAGATTCTGTGACAAATTTTCACTCACTCAGCAGATATCGGAGCCAACGAGAAATGAAAATATTCTAGATATGGTCTTTACGAACAATGAAGACATTATCAGAGACATTACGATATCAGATACCACATATTCAGATCACAAGCTCATTGAAGTGCAAACTACCATCAATACTCAGAATAGACCTAAAACGTTGATAAAGCGAGAGGGGCTATTCAGTAAATTCAATTTTAATAATAAAAGGATAGACTGGGAGATAATAAACAGGGAACTTAAAAACATTCCAATGGAAACTGTTTTAAGTAATAAAAGTCCTACAGAAGGAATAGAAAAACTGACTTCGGAAGCGTATCAAGTCTGTCTGAAACATGTTCCTTTGAGGAAAGCCAGAAAGAGATCCAACGTAGAAAGAGAACGCAGAAGACACTATAAACGCAGGAAAAGAATAACGGAACTGCTTATGCAGACACGAATTTCCCGTCAAAGAAGGAATAATTTAAATAGGGAGATTGAAGAAATCGAGCGGAAATTGAAACACTCATATGAAACTGAAGAAAGGCAGTTAGAACAGAAAGTAATTCAGGAAATAAAGAAAAATCCAAAATACTTCTTCACATATGCGAAATCAAAAGCAAAAACTACTGCCAGTATTGGACCTATTCGTACAAGTGAAGGTTCATACACGGAGGATGACAAAGAAATTAGTGAAATCCTAAAAAAGCAGTATGAGGACATGTTTAGCACTCCAATAAACAACATGAAAGTAGAAGATCCAGACAATTTCTTTATGCGGGATATCCAAACCCCTGTAAATATAACTGATATCAACACGAGCGCACTAAATTTTGAAAGAGAAATTGAAAACATGCCCATGCACTCGGCCCCAGGTCCAGACTCATGGAATTCAATATTTATAAAGAAATGCAAAGTGCCGGTAGCACAGGCACTCAGTATAGTGTGGAGGAAGAGCTTGGACACGGGGGAGATACCAGATGCACTTAAAGTAGCAGACATAGCCCCTCTACACAAGGGAGGGAGCAAAGCATTGGCAAAGAATTATAGACCAGTTGCACTAACATCGCACATAATAAAAGTATTTGAGAGAGTGATTAGGAGTCAGGTCACCAATTTCATGGAGACCAATGACCTTCACAACCCAGGCCAACATGGATTTCGAGCGGGAAGATCGTGCCTCTCACAGCTACTTGAGCACTACGATAAAGTCACTGAGGCATTAGAAGAAAAACAGAATGCTGATGTGATATACACGGACTTCGCAAAGGCTTTCGATAAATGTGACCATGGCGTGATAGCACACAAAATGAAGTCAATGGGAATAACCGGTAAAGTAGGACGCTGGATACTCAGTTTTCTGTCAAACAGGACTCAGCGAGTAACGGTCAACCATATAAAATCTAGTCCAAGTGCAGTTAAAAGCTCTGTACCTCAGGGTACAGTCCTTGCACCGCTGCTTTTCCTTATTCTCATATCAGATATAGACAAAAATACAAGTCACAGCTTCGTATCATCCTTTGCAGACGACACAAAAATCAGTATGAAAATTACCTCGGCTGAAGACATTGAAAAACTTCAAGCTGATATTAATAAAGTTTTCGACTGGGCATCAGAAAATAATATGATGTTTAACAGTGACAAATTCCAGGTACTCAGGTACGGTAAAAATGAGGACCTTAAACATAATACAGGGTACAAAACACAATCAAATGTGCCCATAGTAGGAAAACAGCATGTAAAGGATTTGTAATAATGATGTCTGACGACCTAACGTTTAGGGAGCATAACCAAGCAAATATTGCGACAGCCAGAAAAATGATAGGATGGATTACGAGAACTTTCAAATCCAGGGATCCCATCACAATGCTTGTACTCTTCAAGTCACTTGTGCTGTCCCGTCTTGAGTACTGTTCAGTACTCACTTCCCCCTTCAGAGCAGGAGAGATTGCTGAAATAGAGGGAATACAGAGAACATATACAGCACGTATAGACGCGATAAAGCACCTAAATTATTGGGATCGTCTCAAAGCTCTCCTAATGTACTCACTAGAAAGAAGACGAGAGAGATATCAAATAATATACACCTGGAAGATACTGGAGGGCCAGGTCCCAAATCTACACGGTAAAATAACAACGTACTGGAGTGAACGATATGGAAGTAAATGCAGAATAGAACCAGTGAAGAGCAGGGGTGCCATAGGCACAATCAGAGAACACTGTATAAACATCAGAGGTCCGCGGTTGTTCAACGTCCTCCCAGCAAGCATAAGAAATATTGCCGGAACAACCGTGGACATCTTCAAGAGGAAACTAGATTTATTCCTCCAAGGAGTTCCGGACCAGCCGGGCTGTGGTGGGTATGTGGGCCTGCGGGCCACTCCAAGCAACAGCCTAGTGGACCAAACTATCACAAGTCAAGCCTGGCCTCGGGCCGGGCTTGGGGAGTAGAAGAACTCCCAGAACCCCATCAACCAGGTATCAACCAACCAGGTAACAGGTAGCAGTAAAAGGGAAGGTGCTCCAGTGGATAAGGGAGTACTTAAGCCACAGTAAACAGCGAGTAGCAGTGAGGGGGGAGACATCAGAGTGGCGAGATGTCACCAGCGGGGTCCCACAGGGCTCAGTACTTGTACCCATCCTGTTTCTAATGTATGTAAACGATCTTCTGGAGGGTATAGACTTATTCCTCTCAATGCTTGCTGATGATGCAAAAATTATGTGAAGAATCAAGACAGATGAAGATAGACAGAGACTACAGGATGATCTGGACAAACTGGAGGAATGGTCTAGAAAATGGTTGCTAACGTTCAACTCAGGAAAGTGTAAAGTAATGAAATTATGCGAAGGGAGCAAAAGGCTGAACACATGGTACCATCTGGGAGGTGAAATCCTGCAAGAGTCAAATAGAAAGAAAGATCTCGGGATTGATATCACACTAAACCTGTCCCCAGAGGCCCACATCGAAAGGATATCATCAGCGACATATGCTAGGTTGGCCAACACAAGAACTACCTTTGGAGACATGTGTAAGGAATCGTTCAGGACTCTGTATACCACTTATGTCAGAATAATCCTGGAAAATGCAGCTCCAGCCTGGAGTCCATTCCTAGCTAAAGACAAGACAAAGTCAGAGAAGATTCAGCGGCATGCCACCAGGCTCGTCCTGGAACTGAAAGGAATGAGCTACGAGGAAAGGCTAAAGGAGCTGAACCTCACGTCCCTGGAAAACAGAAGAGGAAGGGGAGACATGATAACCACCTACAAAATTCTCAGGAGAATTGACAGGGTGGACAAAGACAAGCTCTTCAGCACGGGTGGAACACGAACAAGGGGTCACAGGTGGAAACTTAGTACCTAGATGAGTCACAGAGACGTTAGAAACAATTTTTTCAGTGTCAGAGTAGTTAATAAATGGAATGCACTAGGAAGTGATGTGGTGGAGGCTGACTCCATACACAGTTTCAAATATAGGTATGATAGAGCCCAGTAAGCTCAGGAATCTGTACACCAGTTGATTGATGGTTGAGAGGCGGGACCAAAGAGACAAAGCCGAGCCCCCGCAAGCACAACTAGGTGAGTACTGCCACCCACACCACCCCTCCACCAACACCACTACACACAACACCCTCCATCACCACCACCCACACCACCTTCCACCACCACCACCCACACCACCTTCCAACACCACTACACACAACACCCTCTACCACCACCACCCACACCACCCCTCCACCACCACCCACACTCCACCACCACCACCACCAACACTACCCTCCACCCATACCACCACCACTCACACCACCCCACCACCACCACCACCACACCACTACCACCACCACCACCACTAACACCACACCTCCACAACCACCACCACCCACACCTCCCCTCCATCACCACCACCTACAATACCCTCCACCACCACCACCCACAACACCCTCCACCAACCACACCCACACCACTCCTGCACCATCACCAACCACACCACCCTCCACCACCACCACCACCACCACCACCCACAACACCCTTCACCACCCCCACCCACACCACCCCTGTACCATCACCAACCACACCACCCTCCACCACCCCACCACCACCCACACCACCCCTCCACCACCTCTCTCATCTCCTACCATGGACCAGGTACCTGCACCTCTATGTGCTGCCTGGTACCTCTCACCATCTCCTACCATGCACCAGGTACCAGCTGCTGGTGGACGGGTACCAGGAAGAGAGTACCATGGGGGACGTCCTTGTACGGCACCTCAACCTCAGTAGAAGGAAGTTCTCCACTATGGACAGAGACAATGATCTCTGGTTAGGTAAGTTTGGTCTTCACAGATGACGTCTTGGGCCTAGGATATTGTCTTTATTGTCCAGCATTAACAATATATGTTCCTGGAGGAAATATTGTATACTTTCTCCGTTATGAGACCATTCTTATAATATAATAAAGTTAATTTTATCACTGATGATTATATCAGTGCACGACGGGGATAATAACCTTAACATATATCAGAGACAGTATAGGTCCAAGGACTGACCCCTGCGGGACACCACTTGTGACGTCACGCCAAGCCGAGACCTCATCCCTCACAGTGACTCGTTGTCTTCTATTACTTAGGTACTCTCTTATCCAACGGAGTACCTTTCCTCTAACTCCAGCCCCTTTCACTCCAGCCTGCATCTCCAGCTTTTTCACTAGCCTCTTGTGAGGTACTGTATCAAAGGTTTTCTGGCAATTCAAAATATGAAGTCTGCCCACTCCTCTCTTTCTTGTCTGATTTTTATTGCCTGGTCGTATAATTCAATTAGCCCTGTGAGGCAGGTACGTGTGTGTGTGTGTGTGTGTGTGTGTGTGTGTGTGTGTGTGTGTACTCACCTAGTTGTGCTTGCGGGGTTGAGCTCTGGCTCTTTGGTCCCGCCTCTCAACCGTCAATCAACAGATGTACAGTTTCCTGAGCCTAATGGGCTCTACCATATCTACACTTGAAACTGTGTATGGAGTCAGCCTCCACCACATCGCTTCCTAATGCATTCCATTTGTCAACCACTCTGACACTAAAAAAGTTCTTTCTAATATCTCTGTGGCTCATTTGGGCACTCAGTTTCCACCTGTGTCCCCTAGTGCGTGTGCCCCTTGTGTTAAACAGCCTGTCTTTATCAACCCTGTCGATTCCCCTGAGAATCTTGAATGTGGTGATCATGTCCCCGCTAACTCTTCTGTCTTCCAACGAAGTGAGGTTTAATTCCTGCAGTCGCTCTTCGTAGCTCATACCTCTCAGCTCGGGTACTAGTCTGGTGGCAAACCTTTGAACCTTTTCCAGTTTAGTCTTATGCTTGACTAGATAGGGACTCCATGCTGGAGCCGCATACTCCAGGATTGGTTCTGACATATGTGGTATATAATGTTCTGAAAGATCCTTACACAAGTTTCTAAAGGCCGTTCTATGTTAGCCAACCTGGCATATGCTGCTGATGTTATCCTCTTGATATGAGCTTCAGGGGACAGGTCTGGCGTGATATCAACCCCCAGGTCTTCTCTCTCTCTGACTCTTGAAGTATTTCATCTCCCAAATGATACCTTGTATCTGGTCTCCTGCCTCCTACCCTATCTTCATTACATTACATTTGCTTGGGTTAAACTCTAACAGCCATTTGTTCGACCATTCCTGCAGCTTGTCCAGGTCTTCTTGAAAGTCTCAAGCTGTCCTCCTCTGTCTAAATCCTTCTCATAATTTTGGCGTCGATAGCAAACATTGAGAGGAATGAGTCTATACCCTCTGGGAGATCATTTACGATATCAGAAACAGGATAGATCCAAGTACAGAGCCCCGCGGGACTCCACTGGTGACTTCACGCCAGTCTGAGGTCTCACCCCTCACTGTAACTCTCTGCTTCCTATTGCTTAGGTACTCCTTATCCACTGGGAGCGCCATACCTGTTACTCCTGCCTGTTTCTCCAGTTTATGCATCAACCTTTTATGGGGTACTGTGTCAAAGGCTTTCCGACAGTCCAAAAAAATGCAGTCCGCCCACCTTCTCTTTCTGCTTAATTTTGTCACCTGATCGTAGAATTCTATCAAGCCTGTAAGGCAAGATTAACCCTCCCTGAACCCATGTTGATGGGTTGTCACGAAGTCTCTCTCTCAGATGTGTTACTAGTTTTTTCTCACAATCTTCTCCATTCACTTGCATGGTATACATGTTAAGGACACACACTGTGTGTGTGTGTGTGGGTGTGTGTGTTGTGTGTGTGTGTGTGTGTGGGTGTGTGTGTGTGGTGTGTGTGTGTGTGTGTACTCACCTATTGAGCTTGCGGGGGTTGTGTTTGGATCTTTGGTACCGCCTCTGAACTGTCAATTAACTGGTACTCACCCAGTTGTGTTTGCGGGAGTTGAGCTCTGGCTCTTGGTCCCGCCTCTTAACCGTCAATCAACAGGTGTACAGATTCCGAGCCTATTGGGCTCTATCATATCTACACTTGAAACTGTGATGGAGTCAGCCTCCACCACAACACTGCCTAATGCATTCCATCCGTAACTACTCTGACACTGAAAAAGTTCTTTCTAAGTCCCTGTGGCTCATGTGGGTACTCAGTTTGCACCTGTGTCCCCTTGTTCGCGTCCCACCAGTGTTGATAGTTTATCCTTGTTTACCCGGTCCATTCCCCTGAGGATTTTGTATAGTTGTGATCATGTCTCCCTTTACTCTTCTTGTCTTCCAGTGTCGTAAGGTGCATTTCCCGCAGCCTTTCCTCGTAACTCATGCCTCTTTTTTCTGGGACTAGTCTAGTGCATACCTTTGGACTTTTTCCAGCTTCGTCTGGCTTGACAAGGTATTGGCTCCATGCTGGGGCCGCATACTCCAGGATTGTTCTTACATATGTGGTGTAATGATTCTGAATGATTCCTACACAGGTTCCTGAACGCTGTTCTGATGTTAGCCAGCCTCGCTATGCCCGACGTTATCCTTTTTATGTGGGCTCAGGAGACAGGTTTGGTGTGATATCAACTCCTAGATTCTTTCTCTCTGTCCGTTTCATTAAGTACTTCATCTCCTATTTTGTATCCTGTGTCTGGCCTCCTGTTTCCACTGCCTAGTTTCATTACTTTGCATTTACTCGGGTTGAACTAAACAGCCAGTGTTAGCCAGCCTCCTACTATCATCCTCGTTTCAATCCTCCTCATAATTTTTGCATCATCCGGCAAACATTGAGAGAAACGATTCTATACCCTCTGGGAGANATATATATATATATATATATATATATATATATATATATATATATATATATGTCGTACCTAGTAGCCAGAACGCACTTCTCGGCCTACTATGCAAGGCCCGATTTGCCTAATAAGCCAAGTTTTCATGAAATAATATATTTTCTCTAATTTTTTTCTTATGAAATGATAAAGCTACCGATTTCATTATGTATGAGGTCAATTTTTTCTTATTGGAGTTAAAATTAACGTAGTTATATGACCAAACCTAACCAACCCTACCTAACCTGGTTAGGTAGCCGAAAAAGTTAGGTTAGGTTAGGTTAGGTAGGTTAGGTTGTCGAAAAACAATTAATTCATGAAAACTTGGCTTATTAGGCAAATCGGGCCTTGCATAGTAGGCTGAGAAGTCCGTTCTGGCTACTAGGTACGACATATATATATATATATATATATATATATATATATATATATATATATATATAGGGGATATATATATATATATATATATCTATATATATATATATATAATATATATATATATATATATATATATATATATATATATATATATATATATATATATATATATATATATATATATATATATATATATATATATAAAACTCGGCTGAAAACAAGAACTTGTTTTCAGTTATAGTTGTTCTGTGTGTGTGTAACTAAAGTCTTTGAAAATGTAATAAAATATATATATATATATATATATATATATATATATATATATATATGCGAACAAGAACTTGTTCGCATTTGTGTTCCTCACGTGTGCCCCAAAGAATGAGGTGATTTGGTAAAATGCTATGCCCAAGATAACCATCCGAGTGCCGGCGGTGGGGTGGTTCAAATAGCTTCGGCTATCACCTCATTATGTCCGGTCGTGATGGTCAAGTGGTTTAAGGCGTCTTGTACATACCAGTTGCGTTGCTCCTGGGAGTATGGGTTCAAGTCACTTCTGGGTGTGAGTTTATATTCATATATATATATATATATATATATATATATATATATATATATATATATATATATATATATATATATATATATATATATATATATATGCAAACAAGCCTGAATGGTCCCCAGGACTTTATGCAACTGAAAACTCACACCCCAGAAGTGACTCGAACCCATACTGCCAGGAGCAACGCAACTGGTATGTACAGGGACGCCTTAATCCGCTTGACCATCACGACCGGACAAAAGGAAGTGATAGCCGAAGCTATTTGAACCACTTCCCCGCCGGTACTCGGATGGTAATCTTGGGCATAGCATTTTATCAAATCACCTCATTTTTGGGGCAACACGTGAGGAACACAAATGCAAACAAGCCTGAATGGTCCCCAGGACTTTATGCATAAAACTCACACCAGGGGTGTGAGTTTTCAGTTGCATAAAGACCTGGGGACCATTCAGGCTTGTTTGCATTTGTGTTCCTCACGTGTTGCCCCAAAAAATGAGGTGATTTGATAAAATGCTATGCCCAAGATTACCATCCGAGTACCGGCGGGGAAGTGGTTCAAATAGCTTCGGCTATCACTTCCTTTTGTCCGGTCGTGATGGTCAAGCGGATTAAGGCGTCCCTGTACATACCAGTTGCGTTACTCCTGGCAGTATGGGTTCGAGTCACTTCTGGGGTGTGAGTTTTCAGTTGCATAAAGTCCTGGGGACCATTCAGGCTTGTTTGCATTTGTGTTCCTCACGTGTTGCCCCAAAAAATGAGGTGATTTGATAAAATGCTATGCCCAAGATTACCATCCGAGTACCGGCGGGGAAGTGGTTCAAATAGCTTCGGCTATCACTTCCTTTTGTCCGGTCGTGATGGTCAAGCGGATTAAGGCGTCCCTGTACATACCAGTTGCGTTGCTCCTGGCAGTATGGGTTCGAGTCACTTCTGGGGTGTGAGTTTTCAGTTATATATATATATATATATATATATATATATATATATATATATATATATATATATATATATATATATATATATATATATATATATATATATATATATATATATATATATATATATATATATATATATATATATATATATATATATATATATATATATATATATATATATATATATATATATATATATATATATATATATATATATATATATATATATATATATATATATATATATATATATATATATATATATATATATATATATATATATATATATATATATATGGTTAACATATCTCACAAACAATAATATTAATAAACATCAATTTTATTTGTATATCTCATCCTATGCTCTACAGTATATAGTTTTACTATGTGCTATCTATCTTCATACTAACTTAACTAACTTGTACAACGTAAATCTAATGAGGGGTAAATAGTTTTTGAGCTGAAGAATCTCGCTTACTTCATGGAAGGAATACAGGGTAAAGCCACTGCAGTTGTGACACTTCTATCATGTCATCATCATTATCCTCCTCCTCCTCCATAGATACTTCTTGTATCCCTTCACCCACCTCCTCATCCACTTCTACATCCATCTCGGCAGCATCATTATTTGGGATATCTGGATGACCATACGCTAGGGACTGTGTGGAACTTAGAATGTAGCGTTTATCATCAAATGTTGAAAAACGTCTACATGTACTATGGCATGTACAGATCTTTCCTTGCACATTATGTATAGATCTAGGCACAAACCTGATTGAAGTGTTTGATTCAAGCGTGTGTGTTGAAATGAGTCGTGTGGGAGTTTCTCTTGGAGCTGGTATGGTACCCCTTTGCACTTACAAGTGTGTTCACCATACTGTGTGGTGAAAGAGTATGTTTCAGGTCAAAGAGCAATTAATTGGTTAATAATCTTAGACCCGATTTCTGACTTGAGCGAACCTAGTTCACCTTCACGTGCTTTAAAGTAGGATGAGTGCGTGTCAAGGAAGTTGCTAAAATCCATACAGTCAAAGAGAGGAGACTTATTCAGCTCTTCAAACACATCCTGACAGTTGAGTTTAATGATGAAAGAGTCTGTGTCTGTATAAAATAGACTTGCTTTTTCCACATATGCTGATTTTACCACATCATACCAGAACTCATAGAGACGTCTCAATTTGAAGTATGTGATAACCAAGGTATGTAGGAGTGTTGACTAGGAGAGACTTCTGCTTGATAGTGCTTATCACACAGTCTTTACTTAACAACAGACTACGCTTGAAGAAAGGGTTGCAAGCGTGTTTCAGGAATGCTCTACGATCTGTGACCAAATAGTGTTTGATCCCATATTTAGAAACATCTTTGAGGCTCTTTCCATATATAGAGTTTGGTACGAGTTTGAAAGCATTTTTTTATCGCACATTTGGTACTGGCTCGTTCACGAACATTGGTTTCAATGAAATCTTTAAGGTAGGTCTCCTGCTCGAATTCATAGATGTTGTGAACTTTAGCTACTTGTAATCCAATATGTATGAGGGACTGTAACAAGTCAAGACTAACCAGGTAATCTTTCTGAGGAAGGTGTGATGCGATTAGTTTAGAGTTTTTTTAGGCATGCCCCGTCTTTCTTCTGTAAGAATATTCTTACTGTAGGGTGAAGTATGTTCTCTGTAATGCAGGCATCAGAAAGAACTAGGTGGAGCTCATCTGTATATCTTGCTTCCTCTGGACTAACCTGCAATGCATCACACAACACCCAGTATCCCTTTGGTCCGTCACACGTGATATTCTCCAAGCCCTGGTCTAACACTGCGTCAAATTCGTTGTGAGGCAGCTTACGGATCTCACCCTGAGGGAGCAGTTCAGTCATGCACGCTCCGTATAGACTGTTATTGTACAGGTAGATGATGTAACTACTCACATCACCTAGCTCTAAATCTGTGTGCTGGTTCTCCACATTCATGTACTGTCTTGTCACTCTGGTGAACCCACCTCAGACATTCCAGCAATGTAAGTCGTATAACAAGGGATCTGACACTACATAAAGTTCAACTTTAGATTTAAGCAAGAATGCATCCCAAGCGAATGATGATAGAGAAATGCAGTGGGAAATGTCCAATTTGTAAAGAATAAGCATGGTATCTCGCCAGACTGTGAACACATCAGCCAACAATCCAGTATCTTCTTTGAGGTATTGGACGACATAGTCTCCGATGTTCCGACATTGGGCTAGAACAAAAATTTCTAATGCTTGCTTATAATCTTTTCTGATAACTCTTCATCTTTCAATGTGTTATAAAACTTATCTCGTGAAGGAAGATATGGTTCATCTAGTACACTCAGAGATGATAAGTAATCATAGCAGAAGGCTTATTTACCCTTTAAAAGTTTAGGGAATGCGTCTTTATTTACACCCTGTATCATAGCCAATGTGAAGGCGGTAAATAAGTAAATATCAAAAGAAGGCACCAAGCCGGGAAGGCTATGTAGCCCCATCAAAGGTGCGGAATAATCAGAGGGCGCTAATTATCACCAATGATGCCAATATGAGAACAGAAGCGCATAAGGCGAACGATATTAAAAGAATCCAAGTCACCAAGAATTCTGTCGAAAGAAAGGTGACCCCGAGGGACGGTCGGAAAACAAGACACACGCTCGTCCTTGAAGTAAGGACATACAACAAGGATACGCACAACTGTAAGAGGGACAATGCAGTTTGGACAATAAGGAGCAGGGCAGCGCTCCATTAAGTGACCATGAGTTAAGCGTGAATGGCCAATACGCAACCGTGCCAGAGC
Organism: Procambarus virginalis; assembly: GCA_020271785.1. NCBI lineage: Eukaryota > Metazoa > Arthropoda > Malacostraca > Decapoda > Cambaridae > Procambarus > Procambarus virginalis. The sequence goes on from WNGS01166537.1 coordinate 190,099, forward strand.
CATTTCCCACCGGCGATTACGGTGGTAGGAGGAAGGCCAAGTGGACACACTACTCTTAAGAGTACGCAGTTTGTTACCAACAACCCTGCCAAAGAGCAAGGATGGAGGAATGATTGACTGGGTAAAAGTCAGAATAAGGAATACCTTAGCGGGAGATGGGACAAGAGCAGATACCTTGCCTAGCGGCAGCATCACCACACTCATTTAAAGAGACACAAACATGGCTGGGAACCCAGCAAAACTCTACTGTCCTAAATCTAATAGAGTATAAAAAATAGCATAAAGTTCTGCTGTGAAGACACTAGTCTCTGGAGGCAGGCGACACATATAAGTGTGGTCAGGAAAAACAACAGAGTAGCCTACACCGTCTGCAGACTTAGATCCATCGGTGAAGACGAAATTGGAGTGGGAGTGTGAAGAAAAGTGTTCAAGGAAAAGCCGTTTCATAACCGTAGGGGGGGGGGGTAAAAGCTTTAGTGATGTGGGTTAGGGATTTACAAAATTTCGGAAGTGGGACCCTCCACGGGAGCAAGGATGGAACATCACAAGGAGTAATATTGGTAACCGGAACCGAAAGGGAATCTTGCAGGTGAGACAACCGAACAGAAAGAGGAAGGTAATGAATGGGAACAGGAACTACAGGAGGGGTAAAGGTCAAAGCAAGAACAGAGGCGAGAGTGAGTATGTTGTAAGAACCTCGCAAGATAGCGAAGAAGGTAGCGATCACAGCGATCTTGATGAGATAGGAAGCCAGTGTCAACTTACAAGCTGAGGTTAGGAGTCGAACAAAAGGCACTAGAGCTGATGCGTAACCCAGTATGGTGCAAGGCATCTAGACGGCGAAGAGTAGAAGGAGAAGCAAACAAGTAAGCAGGGCAACCATAATCCAGTTTAGACAGTACGAGAGGGGAATGTAAACAGAGAGGAGCATGCACCAATCCGGTCCCTAAGAAGTATTGGACAAAACCTTGAGGAGGTTAAGAGCCTTAGAGCATTCAACACGTTGGTAAGAGATATAGGGTGGCCAAGACAAACGAGTGTCAAAGATTAACCTGAAAAGCTTAGCGGAATCCTTGTATGCAAGGGGATGACCATAAAGCGGCAAAGAGGGACGAAGAACGACATGCTTTCGAGTTAAAAGTCATAGCACAAGTCTTAGCTGTAGAGAATTTGAAGCCATGATCGGTAGCCCAAGACGACACGGCAGTAATCGTAAGTTGAAGCCGCCGTTGAAGGAGAGGCGAATCATCACCTCGATCGTCAACATAAAGAGTGGAGAAGACACCAGAAGGAAGGGAGGAAAGTAGGCCTTTGAGTGCAACCAGAAAAAAATTAGTGCTCAGAACACTACCTTGGGGTATACCTTCATATTGCCTAAAAAATGCAAAGAGAGAGTGGCAACAAGCCTCACTCGAAAGGAACGATGAGAAAGGAAGCTATGGAGGAAAAGAGGGAGATTACCACGAAGGAGAAATGAACGAATTTGGTACAGAATATGATATCTCCAGGTTTTGTCATAAGCCTTTCCCAGGTCAAAAAGGACGGCAACAACGGAGGTCTTCGCAGCAAAAGCAGTAAGAATATAGACCTCCAAGTTCAACAGGACATGCGTTGTGCTGCTGCACTTGTGAAAACCAAATTGAGAAAGGAAGAGGTGGTGATAATGTTCCAAGAACTACATTAGACGAACGTTAACCATACGTTCAAAGAGTTTGCAGACACAATTCGTGGGGCAATAGGACGGAAGTTCTTAAGGGATGTCCTGAGAGACCCTGGTTTCTGAACAGGGAGGACAACGGCATCGAGCCAGCCCTCTGGGACCGACGACGACTCTCAGACCCGATTATACAGACTCAGTAAATATTGAGATGTTCATGTAGGGAGATGGTGTAGCATCTTATAATGAATGTCATCCGAGCCCGCTGCCGTAGAACCGCAGAGGGCCAAGGTAGACCGAAGTTCAGAGAGAGAGAGAGAAGGGATCATTATAGGAAAGTCTGTATGGGTGCGGAAATCTAAAGGATGAGATTCAAGAACATTATTACAAAAAAGGAATGATTGGGGAAGATGAGATCCAGAGCTAACAGACGGTAAGTTGGAATCCAGTTCGGTCGCGACCTTCTCCAGGTCTGCCACAAAAGTACCATGGAGCTGAAGGACCAGTGAGACATCGGGAACAAACTTACCCACTATCTTGCTGATTAACTTCCAGATCTGCGGCAGAGGAGTATCAGATGTATTGGTGGAAACATAAGATTCCCAACACTCTCTTTTCAACACAATACGGTCCTATGGGCCACTGCATCTGCCTTCTGAAAGAAAAGAAAAGAATCAGCCGTCTGCCGGCGTTGGTGTTTCTTCCAGGCTGCACGCTTACAGCAGACAGCCCGAGCACAGTCGGCATTCCACCAGGGAATGCACTTCTGCTTGCTCCTTGAGGTACAGTGAGGAATAGAGCAGAGGGTAGCGTCGATGACGGTATCATGAAAAAGAAGGAGGGTGCAAAGGAGAGGCAGAATGGAGAGGTCGGAGAGAGTAGCATGAAAAGTAAAAAGGTTCCAGTCAGCCTTGTCAAACTGCCACCTAGGGAAGGAGAGGAGAGGGTGAAAAGAGAAAAATCGGCCCCTGGAGACAGACACAACAGTCTGTCTGTTGTGTTGGAAGTTGGAGTTCATGGAAATTGGCATAATATCCACGAACATTCCACTGAAGAATATACATCATCAAAAGGGAAAGAAAAGCTAAAGAGAACAATGAAGAAACAAAGATAAAAACAACACAGCATGTTAAATAAGCCCAGGATCAGGATCAGGGTCAACGAAGTCAGGGTTAGGGGCATGGGTAAATAGAGTAAGAACGGAAGGAAGGGAGCGGGATGACAGACCAGAGGCGGACGGGCAGGGCCCAGAGGACGAGGTGAAGGAGACAACCGAGAGGACTGGTCAAGGACAGGAGGAAGAGGAGGGGCAGCGCACCTCAGCAAGGGCAGCAACCAAGAGGGAATCGGGGGCTAAAGAAACCCCCAACAGCAGGGGCAGGGGGCCCTACCACCGAAATGGGAGGGGACGGAGTGATAGAGTCAGAGGTGGGGGACGAGAAAGAAAGTGATGCCATCTTACCCGCTGGGAAGGAGGAAGGAGACGAGCCAGGCTTACGTTTCTGATTCTAAGAGACAGGTGTTCCAGCAACAACGTACTGGGCGACAGATTCAAGCGTCTCAACCGGAGAAGAAACACGGGAGCAAACAACACGAAGAATGCTGGGAGGATGATGGACAACAACCTATACAAACAGGTGGCATGGAAGTCTAAGAGACAGCGGAAAGGAGGATCGAAAGGAGAAGGGGAAGAAGACAAAGGGGACATTACAGACTGGGAAGGAAGATGGGAAACTCCAGATGTAGAACCAGGAAGGGGACCCTTCGGGACAGAACGTAAAGGAACAGGGGAGGAGGCGATGGGCGTGTCTAGATCTAAGGCCTGGCAACGTTTGTGAGACTGAAGAAGGAGGGATGGACGAGGAGAGGAAGAATGCAATGCGCGAGCATAAGATACACCAGCGAAAAGGGGGAGACGGCGAACCTGGCATCTCGCCTCAGGAAAAGACGAACGATCCCGATCCCGGTGTTTCCAACTGAGGACTGCTGCCTCAAGCTTGTAGTCGATACCAGTATGGGAGAAGGTAGGGTGGGCCTCACCGCAATTGAGGCAGCAAATCTGGGGAGAAGAGCACTCCGACTTGGAGTGACCATTCGTTCCCACACATAAGACATAGAGAGGCAGTACTGGAGTATCTGAAGGTACCATGCCCGAACATAGAGCATTTATTACAAAGCTGAGGAGAGGGAATGTACTCCTGAACAGAGCACCTGGCACCAGTAAGAATAACAGAGGGCAGAAGGGTCCTACTATCAAAGGTAATTTTCACAACTCGAAGAGGCTGACGGCGACGACCACATGAGGGTCGGGTGAACATGTCCACCTGGAGAACAGAAGGACCTTGGGCTTCGAGGATATGCTTAATATCCTCGTGACCGTCCTTGAGGTCCCTAATACCGGTTGCAACATGGTGTGGGAGGAGAACAGTGCCAACACTGGCATTTAACCGAACATTCTTGGAGACCCAAACAGGGGTTTTCCCAATACAGGACAATGTGGCTTAGCGGATAGCTGCATCCTGCATCCAGCAACAACACGTGTACCAAGATGGGGGGGGGTTAAGAGTAACAGAGGCATCTACCGAATCAACAAGGTGCCTATGTAGGGAGAAATCGTCGGGAGGAGTAGAATGCAAATGATGGAGGTCAAAGTATTTAGTCCACATAGCAGGACCAAGGCATGGTACGAATTAATATGGGAAGGAAGCATGCGAGAGTGGCCGTGGTGGGGACGGCGGTGAGAACCCCTAGAGAGAGAGGGGTTAATTAAAAGGTACAGTAGTCACAATGAGAGATGGAGTCGCGCCAGGGACGAGGTGGTCACCACTGGAGGCTTGGGGCTCGACCCTACCACAGAGAAGGGAAGTGAGCTGGGGGGTAGGGTAGAGGTGAGTAGTCTGGTCTGGGCCCGATGAAGCGGGTGCTACAGAGCCAGATCTTCCATCACAGTCCGACTCAGGGGCGTGCTCACCCACCCCATGAGCCTGTGTAAGAAAGGTCGTGTAGTCATCCATTAAGCAATCATTTGAAACATTCTGGGGCCTGGATCCAAGGGATATCACCTACCAGGGCAGCCAGGGAGGCCGAGCACAGGCCAGTGTAGGAAGGGGTGTGTCATCCATAGCGGTGCTCCCCCTTTTTAACAGGGAAGTTTTACTTCATCGTCCATTCTCCCACACTGGTGCAAAAACCTTATTCCCCTGATTGCCCATGCCTGGACACCAAGACATCCACTCAAGGCAGCTCCTCACAGGCAACCCTTCCAGTGGGGGGACTGATGATTCACAAGGTCCCTACATGGTGCCCATCTGCACGTACAACTCCCAAAAAGGGGCAGGATACGGGCAAAGGCAACCCTCACCTGTCCTAGGGAGGTGTACGTGAGCTCCTCACAATGACAAGGCGACACCAAGGAGGGGTGTGAAGGTGGTAGGTTCCCACTATCAATATGATCTTTAGCTACTCTTCCTAGTGAACTATTGAGAAGGCCTAAACTGTCCAGAAATTGTAACATGTTCACGTCAATTTTCATAAGCTTAAATCCATCCCGAGCTAATACATCTACTTTCATCTCAAGTCGGTCCATCATATCGTTTTGGATCACCCCTAAATCATAGGAAGCGTTATGTAAAAAAGTTTAAATGAAACTTATGGGGATTTATACATTGTAAACTGCATCTTTCACAGTAAGTGGCCTTATAATTGTGAAGTCTTATTGTGTGATTATTGTGTCACAGGCCGTTTTTGTCTCAAATAAAGTTTGTTGTTGTGGGGACATGTGAAGTGCATAGGATGCAAGCCCCCTCTTGATTTTAGCCCATGACGCTTCTAGTGTGGTTACAAAGTGATTGACAATGTCCTTATCTAAGTAAGTTTCATTCTCAACAATATTCATCTGTCTGTCAATGAAAAAGTAAGCGTATACTACCGCAGTGTGACGTGATTCTATCATTCCTTTAGGATTAGAGCGATTTAACATACACTCAAAATCATAAAAACACATGTGACTAGGTCTATACCCTCGTCCATAGTTACAGAATGTAATCTTCCTCTCTACTGGATAAAATTTAAGAGTTTGGTGTACTTTACATGACCCCTCATGAGCTAGCATATGTGTAGGAGGTAGTGATAACAAACTACAATGACATAAGCTGTAGTGAGATTGGTTGACATTTGGATTTCTGCGCATATTGCGCACATACTGGTTAAAATATTTTATTAATACTAGATGTTGAGCTTCCAACACCAACAACGAAATAATGTTCTTAAACTCACCTCTTCCTTTCCTAGCTAGTGTGATATAGTGTCGTCTTGTATTTTCATCTCTTTCCAGTGAATATACAAAGAGTCTTACTTTATGTATTTTTTCTACTTTAGTGATATCCTCAAATGTTAGTGCAGAATTAACATCTGCTGGCCAATTAATGTGTCTGAGACACCAATTAGCATTCACAGATCTAGTGCGAATATTATCTGGATGCATACCCTTAGCTAAGCATTTATATACAGCAACACATTGCATAAGGCAGATATCAGCTTCACTGTTTGGATTGAAAACAAACTGCTTTCCATGCAAACCTTCAGGATAGTCAATATGTGAACCTAACCTTACAGGTGATCGATTTGAGTTCAGTTGATGTAAAAACCTGTAAGTCACTCACCCAAGACATTAGATCTTTCCTTCTGTTCCAGATACAACTCTATTTTCTCGATTAATTCATCCACCCAGAAATCTATAATTTTTTTTTTTTTTTTAGATATATACAAGAGTTGTTACATTCTTGTACAGCCACTAGTACGCGAAGCGTTTCGGGCAGGTCCCTGGAATACGATCCCTGCCGCGAAGAATCGTTTTTTCATCCAAGTACACATTTTACTGTTGCGTTAAACAGAGGCTACAGTTAAGGAATTGCGCCCAGTAAATCCTCCCCGGCCAGGATACGAACCCATGACATAGCGCTCGCGGAACGCCAGGCGAGTGTCTTACCACTACCACCATGGAGACAAAGTGTCTTTGCCTCCTCTTGAGTAACTGTTCATGCCTCTCCCCCATATAAGAAATCCAACATTATTGATTGGGTCTAGCAAATTTTCTTCCTCGTCTTCATGTATATTTAAATTGTGCACAATCAGTGTGATGTGAAGGTAAATTAGTAGAGAGGGGTGATTTGAGAAATGGCTACGAATCTCATCAATAAAAAATTGTCAGTATGTTTTTAAATACACCCCAGGGGAAGTATTAGCATATGCTGGTATAAAGAAAGAAAGAAAGCCAAACATAGCCTCGGTTATAATTATCAATTGTGTCTATGACTTGAGGTTGTATTTCTCGTGGGGGGCGGAGGAGGAGGAGGAGGAGGGCTGGGAATGTGTGGGGTGGGGGGTGTGGGCCCCCCTCCGCGAACAGGGGAGAGTGCTCCGCAACAGCATCTTCAGTCTCAGATGTCAGCGTTAATGAGACAAAGTCTCCCTGGCTTCCCTCACTGTTAATGTCACTGCTGTTGTTGCTGCTGCCCCTACAGCTGCTACTGCTTGGTGGTAGAGGAGAGGGTGAAGAGGATGGATGTTTGTATGCAGTTGGTGGTAAACCTTCCCCTCCTCGAGCTGTGGACTGTGACTCATCTCGAGGTATAGACTGCTTATCTGTGCTGTCAGACGTCAGCGATAACGATGCAGGGTCATCCTACTTCTGCATCTCTCTTCTCCACTGCTGGTGCTGTTACTGTTCTCACTGGTAGATATCAAGTCTATACATAGTGGTGTGGTATATATGTATGGACTTGATAGTGGTGTGGAGAAAGAAAACATAATGTATATATATATATATATATATATATATATATATATATATATATATATATATATATATATATATATATATATATATATATATATATATATAAATTAAGGAGGTGATGGAATAGACTAGAAGATGAAAATTAATATTCATAAGATATACAACTAAAATATATACTATTAACTTATGAGCTGATAAGGGGGTTGAACGGATGTGTGACTATGGGTCCTTAACCGAGTGTTGAGCGGATGGGTTAATGAGTCAGCGACATCTGTCTGTCGTCTTCTGCTATTACGGTAAGGAAAGTAACCTGGAATGGAAATAGCGTTATTCAACACAGGTATAGAAGGGAAATATTAAGTGAGAGCTTGCATGTGTTTGATGAAAATATAACATAGGTGGAAGTAGTAAATTCAGCTTACGTTTGTGTGTTACTTCATTCCATCGTCTAACATCTTGAGGTGAAGGTAAACAGTAGGGGCGAGCGACTGAGTTGTAAACTGAAATTAACAAAACATTTATTAAATAGTGAGGTATGTAATAGCTTTTCTAAGTAAATAATCTCTCACTATAAGAGTGCTTAGTTTGCACAACATAAGGACCTATGCAAATAACCTTGCGATAAAGGAACTGTGAGAATAATAGTGATATACTTACAATTGTTGTAAAAGATCTTCTGACATCATGTATACTTGACGTCGTAATGATCTAGTGCAGGCTTGGCACATTTTTCACATTCCAGACGACAGCACTGATTTGGTGAAGGGACGTATCGCACCTCATACAGGCCGTTAAAGTTCATCTTTCCATGATGTAGTGTGCCATGGTGCGCACTGAATGAAGGCTCACGGTGAACTAACCTCCGTCTACCTGACAGGTAGATGGAGGAAAGGTTATAAGGAATTGACAAGTGATTGATGAGCAACAGGTGACGGAGGAGGAGAGAGAGGGTGTTGCAGGATGTTGCGGTCATGGTGTGGGTAAGAATGAGGTCATTAGCCCAGACAGGTCACTACCAACATGTCCTCTGGTTAATGTAGATGTAATGTCTCTGGTCCACATTTGACTTTAAACAATTTAGAGGTAACCGGCACCATCTTCCGTCCTGCTGTGAGTTGTTATACGACTGAAAAAGGGATATTAAGAAAAGTGGACCAGGGGCCAGATTTACGAATGTACTTATGAATGTTTTTCTTCTTAGCTACGAATGTTTTTCTTCTTAGCTACAAATGTTTTTCTTCTTAGCGCCTTCGTAGCGGCTACGTCGGTATTCAGGTAGCCACACTAAGAAGAAAAACCTTTGTATGTTTGGACTGTCAGCTAAGTGTGCTGTCGACTACTCGACTACTCGTAGCTTTACGTAAACTGGATTTTTCTCTACTACACAACACTGCGATCGATTTTAATATAAACAAAAGATTATTAGTTGGCGAATCTCGTGAAGAGAAGTCCTTCGTGTTAGTTATATATGCATTCTCTGCTTGAAACTTGAAGTAAATATGTCTTTTATGATTGTAGAATTAATTTTATAATAGCAAGATATTATACCAGTAGTTATTAAGTAAATAAACACTGGTGAACATGAAATATGAGAGAAAGTGATGAGCCCTGCCTGATGGGAGCATTTACTATCACCAAGTTCACCTAGCAATAAGTTTAGATGGGTATGTATAGCTCAGGTACACCCCCTATTTTTAATTTATTTAGTTTGGTATTATTTTGAAATTAAATCTCGGTGAGACATAAAATAAAAATATGCTGCCCAAATAATGTTTGGTTAGGGTAAAAACTTCAAAAACTTTTCTCATTGAATACCTATAATTATGACTATATGGATTATTAAAAAGAGAGAGGGAAATAGGGGTTCAAGAGCTCTTCCTGTTACACAATTTGGGTGTGTGGAACCAGTAATTATCAAAAGAGGGCACCATGCCAGGGAGGCTATGTAGCAGTAAGGCAGTGAGGTGAGGCAGCAACTTATTTGAGGAATGCTTATTTTATTTACCTTAAAAGCTGAGGCAGCCTATTTTATTTGAGGAATGATCAGCTGATTCCTCTACATTTAGCATTTAACAAATTTGTGTCCAAGATCTCTTCCTGTTACACAATTTGGCTGTGTAACAATCAGTAAGTATTTATCAAAAGAAGGCACCAAGCTGGGAAGGCTATGTAGCACCATTGTGTGTAACAATAAACCATTTTTGTTAACAAATAATGCACCTGTGAGAAACAAATCCTGTCAGCTGCAAAAATATTGATGCAGTTATTTCAATAAAAAAAATTAAAAAAATATTACTGGTTTATTTTTATCCTATCTCTTTGTACTATACTGTATATCTAAAGAAGTGAAACATTGAGACATAATGCACAATTTAATGAATGATTCCAAAGAAATATGACTATTACATATCAACAAGAGATCTTAATGATCCATGGTTAACAGGATTTTATAAGGATAATATTGGTAATAACACAAACTGTAATTTAAACACTGGTGACACTACCAGCACCACTATCACCACCATGGGAAACACTAGTAACACTACCACCACCACTATCACCCACCATGAGAAACACTGGTGACACTACCACCACCACTATCACCACCATGGGAAACACTAGTAACACTACCACCACCACTATCACCACCATGAGAAACACTGGTGACACTACCACCACCACTATCACCACCATGGGAAACACTGGTGACACTACCACCACCACTATCACCACCATGGGAAACACTAGTAACACTACCACCACCACTATCACCACCATGGGAAACACTAGTAACACTACCACCACCACTATCACCACCATGGGAAACATTAGTAACACTACCACCACCACTATCACCACCATGGGAAACACTGGTGACACTACCACCACCACTATCACCACTATGGGAAACACTGGTGACACTACCACCACCACTATCACCACCATGGTGACACTGGTGACACTACAACCACCACTATCACCACCATGGGAAACACTAGTAACACGACCACCACCACTATCACCACCATGGGAAACACTAGTAACACTACCACCACCACTATCACCACCATGGGAAACATTAGTAACACTACCACCACCACTATCACCACCATGGTGACACTAGTAACACTACCACCACCACTATCACTCACCATGGGAAACACTGGTGACACTAGCACTGCCTTTTTGAAATTTGAACATTGCCTAAATTATTGGTAATTGTTAGAATCGAGAGGAAATGAAATGATCACACTTCATCATAAATTAATTAATTATGAAATTTTTCCTTGTAATTATATAAGCAACGTGTTTAAGAAAGCTCTCAGCTGTTATGTGTCATTTTGAACCTAACAATGACTTGTTCTTCAGGAGGATGGACGGTGTTCCTCCAGAGAGACACAGGAGTTTATCCTGCGGTGATCTTCAGGAGAGACTGGAAGGCCTACAAGACCGGCTTCGGTAACGCCTACACAGAGTATTGGTTAGGTAAGTGGAAATACTGAGGCTGATACTGTCTTCCCACCTTGGTCTCTCCTGCACTCACTCACTCACTCTCACTCAATCATTCACTGTCATTTACACACTCATTTATTCTCACACGAATTAAGTCACTTACCTCCCAGCAAACATTTTCTCGTTTTCAAAACGATTGAAAAATAAATTGCATTTTTTAATCTCATTTTTAGAGAATTTGTTAAGACTAATATATATCGTGAGGCCATAAAGTTCTAATAAAACTTTGTGAATGTTATTATATGGCGTTTTAGAACAAAGGTTTTTTAAATGTTAATGCTAATTAATAATTACTAGAATTATTTGATATAATTATCTCTATTGCATTTGAAGAGAGACAGACAGGGAGAAACAGAAAGAGAGAGACTCATTGAGAAAGGAAGGAAGAGGGAAAAGGAGAGAGATACACAGAGAGACATCCAGAAAGAGAGGAGAGAAACAAAGGTAGAGAGAGAAGGAGAGAAACAAATAGAGAGAGAAAGAGAGAGAAAGAGAGAGAAAGAGAAAGAGAAGTTGAGTAACAAAAAGAGGAGAGTCCGAAAGAAGAGAAGCAGCTTGGTGAGATACAGAGAGAAATGGAAAGAGACAGACACGAAGAACATAAAAGACAGAGACCGAAGGAGTGAGATAGAGATAGCGAGTAGAGAGAGATAGAGACAGACTCAGAGAGAGAGATAGGAGAGAGACAGAGAGAGAGAGAGAGAGAGAGAGAGAGAGAGAGAGAGAGAGAGAGAGAGAGAGAGAAAGGAGAGAGAGAGAGAGAGAGTAATATAGGAGGAGAGAGAGAAACAAAGAAGAGAGACGAGAGAGACAGAGACAATGAAGGAGATAGACAGAGCGAGACATAGAGAGAAGGAGAGAGAGACACATAGAGAGAAGGAAAGAGAGAGATAAACAAAGGAAAGAAACAGAGAGAGGAGAGAAACAGAGGGATAAGAGAAACAGAGAGGAGAGAAACAGGAGAGGAGTAACAGAGAATGATAGAGACATACAGAGGAGAGACAGTGAGAAGAGAGAAACAGGGGATAGACAAAGATAAGGATAGTCAGAGACAGACAGAGAAAGGAGTGGCACAGATACGACAGAGAGAGAGGGGGTGAGAGAGAATGGAAAGCACATACAGAAAGGAAGAAATGCCCACTGCTGCAAGAATCATCATCCACCAACTTACAACTATTTCTACCTGGGGTAGGAGATGGCAGGACACAATAGCAGATGAGAAGACACGAGCGATGATGTTAACTATACTGCACACGGCAAATCAAGCAGGCCTGCAAATGGGTGACAAAGCCCTAGAGTTCAGAGATGAAACTGACATTTTTGGAATGAAGTTCCCAAGAAACTTTGACTTCCTTGTCATATCTTCAATGACAATGAAGGGTCATGTGCTTAACCTTGCTCAAAAGGCAGCCAGGACACTACCAGTCCTACGGCCCATCTCAAACCTTCTTGACAGCAAGAGCTGCAAAACCTTATATGAAGCACAAATTCGCTCCCATCTAGAGTATGCACCCTTTTCCTGGATCGCCTGCCCCCCATCATTCATCAGACTTTTGGACAAAGTGGAGAGACAGACAAAAAGGCTGAACTCTAGTTTTTGACAAAGTCTGGTGGGAACGGTCTGAACATCAGAGCCTGCAACACCGTCGTGACGTTGGTGGTCTTACTGTAATGTACAAGATCAATATCCTCAAAGTTCCACACCTGGCCCAACTCCTTGGACTACCAACAGTTTCCACCCATAGCACAAGGCTCCCAACCTGCAATAGTCTCATGCTGGAAGCTCCTTTCTCAAGAACTTCACTCCGTCGGCGATCATTCACTTCAAGGGTGACTCGCATAAGGAACTTTTTGCTCAGTAGGTTGCTGGCTACAGGCTCATCCTGTTACTTATATGATTGTTACCTAATGTTGTTAATGAATAAAGGCCATTCCTACAGATGCATATATACAGCTTCATGAAATAAATGTGCCTCTAGGAGTAGGTTTCATCTTAGCTGAGGTAGCATTACAGCTCTTGCTTGCAGTTTCACCAGGTTCCTTATATGATAGTTCACTATGTAATAGTTTCAAAATACATTCTCATGAAATAAATGAGTTTCTAGGAGCAAGCTTGTTACGGTGCCCTCTCCATTATCTTTCCCTTATCCAGGGAGAAGAGTCATATCTATACACCCTGCAGGCCCCTGAGATGCAGGGATCCGTTCGACATAGGTGACTGCTAGCAAGAGTACATGCTAGCGAATATCAAAATTTTATTTTAGTTTTGGCTTACAAGGGGGCTTACGCCCTTAGTGTATACAAAATGGTGATGGCCCTGCCAGGATTGCGCCAGAAACGTGAAGATGCCAGAAGGCTGGTGATTGTCTGGCTGTGGTCACGTGACGAGAGTGACCAATGAGTGCACACCCCTGGGTCTGTGACGTCACTGGGAGGCAAGGCTGAGAGGTTGCAGAGCGGCTGGCGCTCAGAGATTCACGGCTTCGTTGAGAGAGGACGTGTGCTAGTTGAGCTCTCGAGTTCAGAGGTCCAGCACCCTCATTCAGTGGAGTAACTCAGCCTGACACATTCATACTGACTACCGAAGACTACAACACTTCAGGCAAGTGCGAGGGAGGCGAGTTCTAGCAGTTTAAGGACACCGAGGACTATGAACTGATAGTCTTGCAGGAGTGAGGAATGGCGATGGCATGAGTAGTGAGTGGCAATAGCAGCTATAGTACAGGTGTGAGTTTTTTTATGGGAATTACCACAACGGTCTCGCGTCATACAGGTCGGCGTTCAATCCCCGACCGTCCATGTGGTTGGGAGCCATTCAATTCCATCCCAAATTTTTTAGTCCTCAGATTGGCGTGAAGTCCCACAGGGCTCTGTACATGGACCTATCCTGTTTGAGGGTTCCTGGCGTCATGGCGACTGGTGGAGGTTCACGCAGCGTCTCTCCTACAAATATTGACGATACCTTTGAGGACACTGGGAAACCACTGTTGCATACCACACATTTAGATCATGAACGTCACCCGGTCTTAGAAGAGGATCTAGATGGAGATTTCCTAGACAGCAAACATCACAGCAAGGCAAACAGATTGGAGGCGAAACGCCGCCAACTTACAGAGGTAAACAGAGACCATGCCGGCACCACGCGGCCTCAGTATCAACTTCCACAGCTCAACCAAGGTAGGCCAAGTTGTTCTGATTTGCAAACTTTCATCATTGACTTTGATGGCAAAGAGGAAAATGTGTTCAGAAATAGCCGGGCACAAAGTATCATATATAATGCCATTCCCAAGATATTCGGGATCAACGTGCACGATATGAGACCAAATAAACAAAAAAACCTGATCGCAGTGGACCACAAACATGGCGAAGAACTAAAGCTTTCAGACATTACTGACATCTGTGGCCACAAAGTCAAGTGCTTCAAACCACTAGGGGACTAACTAAAATAAAATCGCATAATAAATAAAATTTATATAATTATTTAACCATTGGACGCCAGCCAGCGTCCAGAGGGCAGAATCAGGAGAAAAAGATTGGACGCTAACGATCGTCCGCTAAGCGCGAAAGTGTTTAATTAACAAAATATGTAATCCGACATGTGGTAGACATCAGTGTAGACGACATCAAAGCACAACGTGAGACACATGACATCCTGATCTATGGAATCCAAAAATTTATGCGAAGAACAAACGGAGAACTGATTGATACAGGCACTGCTCTGCTTACCTTTCTAGACTACATTCCCCACTGAGAGGATTTGGTTAAATGGCTTACTCCATAAACTAGAGGTGTATATACCAAGTCCCACTCAGTGTTTTTAATGTAAAAGTTTTAACCATACCTGGAAAGGCTGCACGAAAGACATTAAATGTGGGAAATGCTCTGGTTCCCATTTCACGCAAGATTGTACATCAGATACACTTACCTGCTCAAACTGTGGTGGCGATCACGACATTACATTCAAACAATGTCCTTCATACATAGCAGCAGGAGGAAAACCTAAGGTTCTCCCTACCAACAACCTGCTATACAGTAGTGCATTCAAACAACCTAACACAGCCCATCAAACACTACCTCACACTCAAACACAGCCTTTGCGTGTACCTGATATATCTGTCACCGACATTCCCACAACCCCAGGGCCCAACCATCTCTCACAAAATGCACAACTGAGTCCTGATCTTGTTGAAACTCTTGTCACTCGCATTGAAAATGATCTTGTTGAAACTTTTGTCACACGCATCGAAAATGCACTAGAAAAGACGCTGGACCGACTTCTAACTAAATTCTTAACACAAGTAACACAACCCACCCCTGAGGCTGACCCAAAAGACATCCCATCAACAGCTACAGACACTGACATCCGCCCAAACAAAGCCACCATTGCTGGACACACATTGTTTGAACAGATGATAGAAAAACTCATAAATAACTCCCTAGCACGCCTTACCAAAATCATTCCACAGGCTGACTTGCCACAAACCCAAACAGCCAGTACCAAGAGTAAGACACAGCCCACAGTCGCATCCAGGTATCCAACACGTACCTTTACTGGCATACCAAGGAAAACAGACACATCCATAACCCACACATCCTAAATGGCTCCCCTAACCTTCATGACTTGGAACGCAAAAGGCATTAAAACATCCCTCACAGAACTTAAACAATTCCTTTACTCATCCAAACCGGACTTAGCTTTCATAACCGAATCCTGGCTCACTCCCAAACAAAATCCTATTTTTAAAAACTTTCAGATGCAGAAACTGGACAGACCAAACCGTATGGGTGGTGGTATTTTCCTCCTAACACGGAGTAACATGACATGTAAACCTGTAACGCTTACACATTTTGTGAACGACAAACTAAAAATTTTAGCATGCCTAATACCCTACAATGGTGCACACATATCCTTTCTGGGTATATACAACCCTGGTGGCACAATAAATTTAAATGAACTGGAATTCTATCCTAACCAATTACGGCAACCTATCATTGTTACAGGTGATCTAAATGCAAACCACCCCACATGGAGTAGAGGTACCCAAAATACTGCCGGAACCGATTTATATAACTACTTAGACACTACACCATATATTCTTCTTTCGCCGCCTTACCTTGCAACCTACTTTAACTACAGAACCAATTATGAACCCTCACTGGACATCTGCTTTGGCTCGGCGCACTTTCAACATGAACTACAGTTTCATACTGGACCAGACACTGGTAGTGACCACAAACCCCTCATTATAAAATTTCCTAAGTATCATCCACCAACCCACCCCCTAACGCTCCCCAAGTGGAATATTAAGAAACTAGATAAGAAAAAATGGGCTGATACTGTCTGTCTCCCAGATTCAGACGATGTAGACCCAAACACGCGACTGTCCACAATCACCTCGGCCATAAATTCTGCAGCCACCCAAATGCTCAAGAAAACTTCAGGACATAGGTCCAACAAACCACTTAAACCGTGGTGGAACGCGGAATGTGCACGAACAGTCGCTTTACGCCGACGAGCCATACAAAAACAAGGACGTCAACCCTCCCTACAGAACTGGGTTAATCTCCGGCGGGCCACAGCAGAAGCCAAAAAACCATACTGTCAGCAAAGCGAGCATCATGGACAAAATTTTGTGATAGCCTCACACCCACTACGCTACATTCAAAAGTCGGGGCTACATTTAACAGCATTAAAGGTCGCCCAACATTCCCTTCGTTTCCCCTGATGATCAATGGCTCACTCTGTCAAACACCTCAGGAGCGTGCAAATGTTCTTGCTGAATGTCTTAAAGTTACCCTCTCAACACCCTTCCTTCATGCCCAAGAACTCTCCCTCAGACATGAAATTGACCGTGTCATACTGCTACCCATGCTCGACGTCGACAACATGTACACCTTAAGCGAGCTACAATTAGCCTTAACCCGCCTACCTCTTGGCAAGGCACCTGGAGAGAATGGAATTCCATATGAACTCATTAAATATCTTCCATCGACTGCACATAGTACTCTCCTAAACTATTACAACCTATGCTGGACTCAGGGAAATATTCCCTGACAATGGCAGACCAGTATTAATCTTCCGTTCCTTAAACCAGGAAAAGACCCATCCCAACCTGCGTCATACAGACCTATTTCCCTACTATCTTACCTCAGTAAAGTCATGGAAAGACTGGTACATACTCGCCTCCAGTGGTACCTAGAGTATAATAATGTTATACCGTCACTCCAAGCTGGATTTTGACCGCAGTGCTCTACACTCGATCAAATACTCTGCCCTGAACATGAAATCCGCACCTCCTTCAGAAGCAGCAAATTTTGTATTGTTCTCAACTTAGACCTCAAAGAAGCCTTTGATAGCATTCCTCATACTTGCTTCCTCGCAAAGCATGCGCGTTTAGGCGTACAGGGAAGATTACTTTTATGCTTAAAATCCTATCTTACGAACAGGACCTCTAATGACTATATACAAGGCGAGTTTTCCGATGGCATCCCAATACAAAGCTCCATACTAAGCCCAACCGTTTTTGCTGCATTTTTAGCAGATTTGCCTAACATCCATCCTGTTCACCTCTCGGCGTACGCCGACGACTTAACAGTGTATTATTCAGACAATGCCTTACCTAATACAGTCTCAACAATGCAAACAGTACTTGACCACCTCATTGATTGGACACAACAATGGGGCCTTCAAGTTAGTACTACTAAGACCTATTATCAAATTTTCACTAAAAGAAGACTTGCTCATCTACCCACCCTCACAATACACAACACTCCCATCCAACACGTACAAGAACATAAACATCTTGGCATGCACTTAGAGTCGCCCTCACTTACCTGGAAAACACACATTCAACATCTTAAACAGACGACACAACCCCGACTCGCCATACTGAAGGCCCTCACTGGCACCCCCTGGGGAGCACACCATAAAATCTTGCTCCATTTCTATACAACCTACATTCGCAGCCAACTAGACTATTGTTGCCAAGCATATGCGTCAGCTGCGCCTACTAACCAACAGAGCCTAGAGGTCATCCAAAACAATGCCATGTGACTTATATGTGGCGTAATGCGTTCCACTCCTATCCTCGGACTTTACCGGGAAACGGGCCTCACAAGCCTAGCCACCAGACGAGACATAATGTGTGCCAACTATCTGTCACTCTGTACCACTGCTCACCAGACACACCCATACAGATAAAAAATTAACCCAACAGTTAACCCACATATCCCCCGCTTCCCAACCAATCACTCACAACCTTTCCTCACACGGGCTACAAATAACCTCAATATAGACCTCTCTCTACTCCAAAACTCGGAAACCCAACTTACTGTTCCCCCTATTCCACCTTGGCTTTATACAACTCCTAATACAGCAATACAACTCGAAGACAACATTCCAAAGTCTGCACCAAACTCAGCCATAGCCTCAGTCTTTCTCTCAACAATGAAAAATTGCTACCCAAATACCACAACGATTTATACAGATGAATCTCGCATCATCATGAACAACGTACCCTCGGTCACTAGCGCTGTATGGATACCAGAATACCATCTCAAGCAGGGATGGCGGTTACCAAACCAACTATCTGTTTTCCCAGCTGAATTATATGCCTTATATCAAGCTCTCCAAATAATCACAATATTACCAATCGGGACATATACAATCTGCAGTGACTCCAAGAGTGCGATTCAAGCAATTACGTACTCTTCAACAACATGCAAGGAGTTTGTTTACCCATGTCTTCAACTTCTTCATGAACATCGATTGAACGGTTATGTTACCTCTATCCAATGGGTCCCAGCGCATTGTGGTATTCTCCATAATGAACTAGTAGATCAATTAGCCAAACCAATGTACAACACACCTCACATTACCCGTCATCCAATTCCCCATGTTGCACGTAAAAGAGCCTTCAAAAATACCATCACCCAAGATTTTGCGACGAAATGGAAAACGTCATGCTCACCTTTGTACTATGGGTCCATTAAAAAGAAATGGGAAATTTGGAAACATGTCAGATATAAAAGCAGAGAAATTGATATAGCGATGACCAGATTAAGGCTGGGACACACCAAACTGACAGCACACAGCTCTAAGTACAGAACAGACATCAACGAACTCTGCATCCACTGTCAGGTGCCTGAAATAGTCGAACACTATCTCCTTCACTGCTTCCGACATTATAGTGCCAGAGTAAATCTCAAACATGTACTTATTTCACTTAAAATACCCTTTACCATCGAGCATATATTAGGAGGCGGTGACCACTCTTTACAAGAAAAATACCAAATAGTCAAAACACTGGCATATCTACAGTCGACGAACAAATTGGGTCACATCTGACCCGCGCCACATTTATACCTGGCGCCACCAACAGCTAAACACAGAAAACAACCGCCTCGTCGCAGTACCAAGGATCAGCTCACGCCATTAACACAGCATACCTCCCTACGGTGCGGCAAGTCTCCCACTAACACACACCTCTGTTTTAGTCGCCGCTCCTCTGTCTGCAGCTCAACGTAACAAGCACTTTTGAAACTTTTATCATCTTCAACATAAACGCTTCTACCAACATCAGTACTGGTGCAGTCATCGGGAGGACAAACCCTTCATGCAAACTGCATCTACTATCAAGAAGAAGAAGTAGTGAGTGGCCCGTTGTCAGCGGAACTCTGAGGTGCTCAGAGCAGTTGTGATTGGATCACGCCCACTGGGAACTCAGAAGGGAGAAGTCGCATCCAGATCCATAAGTACTTGGTCTCAGTGATGGGGCAATTAAGAGAGATGACGTGAGCAGTGACAACTGGATGAGCCAGCGATCAGTGACTGCAATTTGGGAGTGAGCAAGGCGAAGACGCGCAGCTACACGACGCCTATGGACTGGTAAGTCATCTGGAACGCCGAGAAACGACGTGAGGGACCGAGGACCACGACGATCATCGGAGTACAAGCATCTGAGGGCAGAACATGTAAAGGCAGATCATTATTCCCTTGGTATTAGGCAAGATAGGCCTAGTGATATATATAGGTACTTCCTAGAGTGTTTCTAGATATTACAGAAGAAGATTAGGCTTTAGGGCAGCATGTATATGTTATCTACTGCCTGGCAAAGTTAGCGAGTGGCGGAGTCGGTAGGACTGTGGATCTACACTGATGGAGTCACCCCCTAGTGTGGGGCCAAAGATCCCTTTAAACGCGCCCAGCTGATGCGAGTTGCCGGCGGCCACCAGAGGAGTGCTGTTGTCACCATCATATGTTTACATTAATATTGATGTATATATTTCTCATGTGTTCGTAGTTTGCTCTTAAATAAACTTTATTATTTTATCGTTGCTTTTATGTGTCTCCTCCATCTCATTGAGCATTGTGAATAAATGTTATTAGTTTGCACCACACTAGTACTGACATTAAATAGAGAAGAGACCCTTGGCTGGCAACACGGTAGTACATTTGAAATAAAGCATTGCTGGGACGCAAAGAGGATTACCAACCTGCCGACAAAGAAATAAAGCTGAGAACTGAGGTAACGGCCGGAGGACCGGCAAAACTTTGCATGTGTGGGTGGGCAGACATGGTGGGGGTGCCGCACATTGCAGGATGTGCGCTGGGCCTTCTCCTCTCCTACTTGGGTCTAACCAAGGTCAGGTAGTGGCGACCGGACTTGAGGCATGACTTGGAGAGCTCCCTGGGTGTGGTAAATGGTACCCCAGTAGAGGAAGCCAAGACCTGTGGCGCGGGGTTACAGGATCAGTAGCATGCGCCTCCACTGTAATTGTAACCTCCATAACACAAGGCCAAAGTGAGCGACGCGTGACAGGCTTCAGATGAGCTGAGGTAGGATAACAGCTCATGCTTTCAATTTCACTAGGTACGTCATTTGACAGCCCTTATGAACCCTAGTCTTAGTTTAAAAGAGAGAGAGGTAGATATACAAAGAAAGACAGATAAAGAGAGATTGGCAGAAAGACAGAGTGGTAGAGAAACAGAAGGGAGGAGAGAGACAGTGAAAGAGACAGACATATACAGACAGATTGGTTGAGAGACATTGAAAGAGTGAGTCTTTCACACAGTGAAAGACTCAGAAAGATGGACAGATACAGACAGCGTGGTAGAGAGACATAGTGAAACACAGTGAAAAAGACAGATGTGGACAGACAGACAGATACAGACTAGTAGAGAGACAGAAGGGAAGAGATACAAGGAAAGAGATTGAGAGATGGATCTAGACATACAAATACAAGAAGAGAAAGACAGAGAGAAAGGCAGAGTTGTAGAGAGATAGCGAGGGAGAGACATAGTGAATGAGACAGAGAGAAAAAAGTTAGAGTGAAAAGCCGCGTTGATGTCCTGGCCGACCCCCAGCGAGAGAGAGACTGATGGGGTCGGCCTAGTCAGTCACAGCCCAACAGGTCTTGATCACAGACAGTATTATATTACACTCACCCTGCCTACGGTCCCATGAAAACTTCTCCATACACCTATACTGGTGGTAGTGCTTATCTATAAGTACTTTAACACACATACCAAACAAACACATACAATGTGATGAATGCTGGTCCATTCAAAGATTCTGAGAAGTATCTTTGCTTTCGTAACCCACGATGGACTCTATCAATACAAGGTATTGATAGAGTCCAGCGTGATGATGATGGACTCTATCCTTCATCACCACAATGAATCAATGATGGTGATAGAGTCCAATGGATGATAGAGTCCATCCACTGACTGCCATTTTCGGTTTGAAAAATAGCGGGAATTGTTTTCAGAGGGAGATGACCCAAATACAAGGAACAGTTGGTTGTGCAGTGAATATAGATGACATTGTGGTGTACTCTGACACCTGGCAGGAACCTCTCAATAGATTAAACAACCGTTTTGAGAGATTATAGAAGGCTAATATAAACCTTCAGCCTGCCTAAATTTGGCATAGCTAAGCTGGAATAGCTTGTCTATATTATCGGCTCAAGGATAAGTCGGCCCGGTCAAAAGAAAGGTTGAAGCTGTAGACTAATATCCTGTACTAAGAAGTAGACATGAACTGTTAAGATATCAAGGTATGATTGGGTGGTGTAGAATGTTCTGTATAGACCTTGCAACAGTGTCTGACCCTGGACTGAACTCCTGTCCAAGAATAGGAACTGTTAAGTAATTATCAAAGAAGGCACCATGCTGGAAAGGCTATGTACGGCCATCAAATGTGCTAAATATCACTAAGGATGCCAATATGAGAACAGAAACGCATAAGGCGAACGATATTAAAAGTATCCGATTCACCAAGAATTCTATCGAGGGATAAGTGACCGTGAGGGATGGTCGGAAAGTAAGACACATGCTCGTCCTGGAAGACAGGACATTCAACAAGGATATGCACAATTGTAAGAGGAACAATGTAGTTTGGACAATAAGGAGCAGGGCTACGCTCCATTAAGTGTCCATGAGTTAAACCTGTATGGCCAATACACAATCTTGCCAGAGTCGTTTCCCACCGCCGGTTACTGTGGTAGAAGGAAGGCCACAGGGACACACTACTCATAAGAGTATACAGTTTGTTACTAGTAATATAAGACCAACAACCCTGCCAACAGGCAAGGATGGAGGAATAAATAACAGGTAAAAGTCAGAATAAGGAATACCTTTTCAGGAGATGGGACAAGTATGGACAGCTTCCTTAGCGGCAGTATCCGCACGCTCATTTAAAGAGACACCAATATGTCTGGGAACCCAGCGAAACTCAACTGTCTTAAATCTACTGGAGATAAGAAACAGAAAATGTTGAATCTCGACTACCACCGGATGGACTGAATTAAAGTGCTCTAGAGCCATGAGGGCACTGTGAGAGTTAATTACAACCACAATAGAGGATTGACAGCAAGAAAGCAGGAGACGAAGAACATAGAGAATAGCTTAATTAAAGTTCTGCTGTGAAAATGTTAATCTCCGGAGGTAGGCGACACATATAGGTGTGGTCAGGAAAAACAACAAAGTAGCCTACACCGTCTACAGACTTAGACCCATCGGTGAAGATGGAAATGGAGCTGGAGTGTGATGAAAAGTGTTCAAGGAAAAGGCGTTTCAGAACTGTAGGAGAGGTAAAAGCTTTAGTGATGTGGGTCAAGGATTTACAATATTTCGGAAGGGGGGGACCCTCCACGGGAGCAAGGACGGAATAACACGAGGAGAAATATTGGTAATATGAACCGAAAGAGAATCTTGCTGAGGGTAGGAGTCAAATGAAAGGCACCAGAGCTGAGGTGCAACCCAGTATGGTACAAAGGATCAGGACAGCAAAGAGTAGAAGGAGAGGCAGAAGAGTAAGCAGGGCAACCATAATCGACTTTAGACAGTACGAGAGAGGAATACAAGAGATGAGCGTGCGCCTATCTGCTCCCCAAGATGTATGGGACAAAACCTTAAGTAGGTTAAGGGCCTTAGAGCATTCAACGCGAAGGTAAGAGATATGGAGTGACCAAGACAAACGAGTGTCAAAGATTAACCCAAAAGATTAGCGGAATCCTTGTGCACAAGGAGATGACCATAAAGCGACAAGGAGGGGCGAAGAACGACAGCCTTTCGAGTAAATGTCATATCATAAGTCTTAGTTGCAAAGAACTTGAAACCATGATGGGTGGCTCAAGACGACACGGCATCAATCGCAAGTTAAAGCCGCCGTTGAAGGTGAGGCGAATCATCACCTCGACAGCAAAGAGTAAGATCGTCGACATAGAGAGTGGAGAAGACGCCAGACGGAAGGGAGGAAAGTAGACCATTGAGGGCAACCAGAAAAAGATTAGTGCTCAGAACACTAACTTGGGGTACACTTTCGTATTGCCAAAAAAAGGTAGAGAGAGTGGAGAGAGGGAGATTACCAAGAAAGCCAAAAGAACGAAGTTGGGACAGAATATGGTATTTCCAGGTGGTGTCGTAAGCCTTTTCCAGGTCAAAAAAGGACAGCAACAACGGAGGTCTTTGCAGCAAAAGCAGTAGGAATATAGACCTCCATGTTAATCAAGACATCAGTTGTGCTTCTGCACTTGCAGAAACCAAATTGAGAAGGGGAGAGGTGGCGATAGTGTTCCAAGAACCACAAGACCTGGTTATATGGTTATACAGACTCAGTAAATACTGAGACACGCATGGAGGGAGATGTCTAAGCATCTAGTAATGAATGTCATCAGAGCCCGCTGCCATAGAACTGCAGAGGGCCAGGGCAGACTGAAGAAAGAGAGAAAGGATCGTTATAGGGGAAGTCGGAGGAGTGCGGAAATCTAAGGGATGAGATTCAAGAACAGGCTTATGAAGAAGCAAGGATTGAGAAGATGAGAACTGGAGCTAACAGTCGAAAAGTGGGAACCCAGTTCGGTCGTGACCTACACTGGGTCCGCCGCAATAGTACCACGTAGGTGAAGAACCAGTGAGACATCTGGAACGAACTTACCTGCAATCTTCCCACAATGTAATGATGGAAACGTAAGATTTCCAACTTTCACGTTTAGCTGTATGGATGGTCCTAAGGCCACAGGACTTTCCTTACGAAACAAAATAAAAGAATCAGCCATCTGCCGGCATCGGTGTTTCTTCCAGGCTGCACGCTTACAGCGGACAGCCCGAGCACAGTCCGCATTCCACCAGGGAACACACTTCTGCGTGCCCCGGGAGGTAGAGCGAGGAATAGAGTGGAGGGCAGCGAGGAAGACAGTGTCATGAAAAAGGAGAATTGAGCGAGGAAAATGCAGAGTGGACAGGTCAGTGAGAGTAGCACGGAGGGTAAATAGGTTCCAGTCAGCCTTGGCAAACTCACACCCAGGGAAGGAGAGGGGAGGGTGAAAAGAGAAAAAGGAAACAAGGATGGAGAAATGGTCACTGTTATGGAGTTCATCAAGAACACACCACGTGAGATCTAAGTAAAGAGATGACGAGAAGAGAGAAAGCTCAAGACAGCAAAGGGTTCAAGTTCGAGAGTCCACATGAGTGGGCTCACCAGAATTCAGAACAGACAGGGAATAAGAGAGGACGAACGGTTCAAGAAGACGATCTCAGGTGTTTGTCAGAACATCACCCGAGAGGGTATGTCGACAGTGGAAATCACCCAACAGGAACACGGACTCTGGCAAGGAGTCCAGAGGTGCTTAAGATCAGGAAGTGAAAGCGGGACATTTGGGGGGAGATAAATGGAACAGACTATATACCATTTACCCACAAAAACATGAGCAGCAGAACAATGGATTGGCGGTGGAAAAAATAGGGGGACAAAGAGAATATCAGTACGAATCAAGAGAGCAGTAGAGTTATGGGCCCCTGCAAACGCTGTGGGAGGGGAGGGAAAGAAAGGAATAACCACAAAAGTGACCAGGACAAGCACCAAGCATTGGTTCCTGGAGAAAAACACAAAGTGGTAAAAACTGTGTAATCAGAAGTTGGAGTTCATGGAAGTTTGCATAAAATCCACGAATATTCCATTGAAGAATATACATTATCAAAATGAGAAAAGACAGCAACAGAGAACAATGAAGAAACAAAGGAAATGAAGAACACTGTATATTAAATAAGCTCACGATCAGGATCATGATCAACGTCAGCAAAATCAGGGTTAGGGGGCATGGGTAAACTTAGTAAGGATGGAGGGAAAGGAGCGGGAGGACAGATCAGAGGTGGGCGAATGGGGTCCGGAGGAGGAGACAACCGAGAAAGGCTGTCAAGGAAAGCAAGAGGAGGGAGTGCACCTCAGCAAGGGCAACTACCGAGAGGGAATTAGGGGCTAAAGAAATCTTCATATCGGGAACAGGGGCCCGACAACCGAAATGGGAGAGGACGAAGTGATAGTCAAAGGTGGGGGGTGAGGCAGAAAGCGATGCCTGCTTACCTGCTGGGGAGGAGGGAGGAGAGGAGCCAGGCATACGTTTCTGACTCAAAGAGACAGGTGTTCCAGCAACAACGTACTGGACGAAAGACTCAATGGTCTCAATAGAAGAAGAAGAATTGGAGAGAACAAAATGAAGATAGCTGGGAGGATGATGGACAACAGCCTGGACAGACTTGTGGTGTGGAGGGTCAAGAAACCGGGGGGAGGGTCGGGAATAAGGACCGCAGGGAGATGGGAAAGAAGACACAAGAGACATGGCAGACTGGGTAGGAAAGGGGGAAACTCCAAATGGAGAATCCTACAGGACAGAACGCAAAGGAACATGAAGGAGGCAGAGGGTGTGTACGGGTCCAAGGCCTGGAAACGGTTGTATGACTGAGTAAAGTGCGAAGGACGAGGAGAGGTAGAACGCTACCGCTCACAGGATGAGTATGGGGTGCACAATAAACTAGCCGACTCCGGCGGCAACAACAAAACAAGGTAGAACACACTCTATCTTAGAGTGGCCTTCGTCCCCACACATGTGGCACAGAGAGAAAATACATATGCATTTGAGGACACCATGCCCAACTTCCAGCACTTATTACAAAGTCTACGAGTGGGGATGTACTCCTCAATGGAGCACCTGGGACCAGCAAGAATGATAGAGGGCGGAAGGGTCCTACTATTGAAGGTGATTTTCGCAACTCGAAGGGGCTGATGGCGACGACCGCGAGGGGGTTGAGTGAGCGTGTCCACCTGAAGGACAGGATGGCCTTGGGCTTCGAGGATATGTTTAATATCCTCGTAGCAATTTTTTGGGTCTCTAACACCAGCTGCAACATGGTGAAGGAGGAGAACAGTGCCAACACGAGCATTTAACCAAGCATTTTTGGAGACCCGAACAGTGGTCTCCCCAATGCAGGACAATGCTGCTAAGTGGGTAGCTGCATTCTGAGAAGGAGCAGCGATGACATGTCTACCGAGACGGGTGGGGTTAAAAGTAACAGAGCCATTTACTGAATGAACAAGGTGTTTATGGAGGGAGAAATCGTCAGGAGGTGTAGAATCCAGATGGAGGAAATCAAAGTATTTAGCCCACGAAGCAGGACCAAACAAGGCATGGTATGTATTAATATGGGAAGGAATCGTGCAAGTGCGGCCGTATCAGGGACAGCATTGATAACCCCCAGAGAGAGAGAAGGAGTTAAAAGTTGCAGTAGTCACAATGAGAGACTGAGCCGTGTCACGGGACGAGGTGGTCACCACATGGGGCATGGGACTCGACCCTACCGCAGAGGAGGGAAAGGAGCCAAAGGGAGTAGTCAGGAGAGTCAAAGGAGGAGCTAGGTCTGGGCCCAATGTAGCGGGGGCTGCAGAGCCTGGTCTTCCATCACAGTCTGACTCGGGGGATTGGTTGCCCACCCCACAAGCCTGAGGAGTTATAAGAGGATCATTATTCAGCGGAATGGAAAGGAGGTGGTAATACTTTCATTCTCGAATGACAGGATGGGAAGAATATATTACCATCTGTGACAAACGCTTATAGCTATATTTCCTTCTGTGACAGAAACGAAGGGCTATATCACGATCTTTGACAGGGCAGGAGGGATATATTACCATCTTTGACAGGGCAGGAAGGATATATTACCTTTTTGACAGGTAATGAAGAATATATTTCCATCTTTGACAGGGCGCAGGGCTTTATTACAATTTTGACAGACCATGAGGGATACATTACTATCTGTAACAGGGACGGTAGGCTACATAATCATCGATGACAGGGACAAAGGGCCATATTGCCATCTGTTACAAGAACGGGGAGTTATATTAACATCTGTGACAGGGATGAAGGGCTATAATGCTATCTGTGACAGGAAAGGAAGGCTATATTACCATCTCTGACAGCGATGGAGGGATATATTACCATCTCTGTCAGGGACGGAGGGCTATATTACCATCTCTGACCGCGATGGAGGGATATATTACCATCTCTGTCAGGGACGGAGGGCTATATTACCATCTGTGACAGGGACGGAGGGCTATATTACCATCTGTGACAAGGACGGAGGGCTATATTACCATCTGTGCCAGGGACGGAGGGCTATATTACCATCTGTGACAAGAACGGAGGGCTATATTACCATCTGTGACAAGGACGGAGGGCTATATTACCATCTGTGACAGGGACGGAGGGCTATATTACCATCTGTGACAGGGACGGAGGGCTATATTACCATCTGTGCCAGGGACGGAGGGCTATATTACCATCTGTTACAAGGACGGAGGGCTATATTACCATCTGTGACAGGGACGGAGAACTATATTACCATCTGTGACAAGGACGGAGGGCTATATTACCATCTGTGACAGGGACGGAGAACTATATTACCATCTGTGACAGGGACGGAGGGCTATATTACCATCTGTGACAGGGACGGAGGCGGTGCACCAGCTGACACAGCCCTCGCCTCAGACATTGCGTGTGGCCGCCACCAACGTGCAGGATGATCACCGCTGGGCACTCTGGTCCACCTTCAGCGTCGCTGGCGAGAGTACAGGGTGAGTCTTGCTCCTTCCCTCTGTTCTTACTGTTGCTGCTGTTGTTACTGTTGCTTGTGCTGCTGTTGTTACTGTTGCTCGTGCTGCTGTTGATACTGTGGTAGCTGTTTCTGCTGTTCTTACTGATGCTGGTGCTGCTATTGTTACTGTGGTAGCAGTTTCTGCTGTTGTTACTGATGCTGGTGCTGCTATTGTTACTGGGGTAGATGTTTCTGCTGTTGTTACTGTGGTTCTTCCTGCAGTTGTTACTGTTGCTGGTGCTGCTTATGTTACTGTTACTGGTGCCGCTGTTGTTACTGTTGCCGGTGCTGCTGTTATTATTGTTACTGGTGCTGCTGTTGTTATTATTGCAGGTGTTGCTGTTGTTACTGTTACTGATGCTGCTGTTATTACTGTTCCAGGTGCTGCTGTTATTACTGATAAAGGTGATGCTGTTGTTACTGTTACTCTGTGCTACTGCTGTTCTTATTATTTCTGGTGCTGCTGTTGTTATTGTTATTGGTGCTTCGATTATTACTGTTGCTGGTGCTGCTATTGTTACTGTTACTGGTGCTGCTGTTGATATTATTACAATTGATGCTGTTATTACTGTTACTTGTGCTGATGTTGTTATTGTTACTAGTGATGCTGTTGTTACCGTTACTGGTGCTGATGTTGTTACTGTTACTAGTGTTGATGTAACAGTTATTGGTGTAATGATCTAAGCGCCAGATCATTGGTTCTCCCTTCTCCCTTCCTCCCTTCTCCCTTTCTCCCTTCTCCCTTTCTTCTCCCTTCTCCCTTTCTTCTCCCTTCTCCCTTTCTTCTCCCTTTCTCCCCTTCCCCCGTGGGCCACCCCATCTTTCGTCAAGGGTCATAAAGCTTGAAGCCACTGCTCCCCTCGGCCTCCCGTCATCAGCATGGTTAGTGACAAATTTTAGAAACAAATACTCCAGGGGCAATAAACTGGTGTTCTCAAATTTCGGGCAGCCAGTGAGAGCCAACCGTCCTCTAGGGTCTTCCTGTTTGTACCGTGGGAATGGTGCAGGAGCCTACGGGAGTAAAACAGAACTTTCAGAAACAAGGCCTATGGCCCAGGACCTAAGGGGCGGGGCTAGTCAAGAATTGTCTGGTCTGAGAGTGACACTGTCATTGGTGAGAGTGTCACTCTCATTGGAGTGACATCGCTCATTGGTTGAGTAGAAAGGCAGTCTCAGAAGTGCCTGCCATGCCATTGGCTCAGTTCTAGTTCACCCAGTTATGTTTAAATCCATTGGCCCTAGGCTTGGGAGAGGCGGAGTTAATTTGGGCCTAGGAGTGTGGTTGCATTTTTTTAAGAGAGAGGATTCAGTGTATCTGGGGAGTTTCAACTGACAGGTACAGGTCAACTGACCTGCGGACAGCTATTCAACATCTTTTGGCAAGTTGCAGTATTGAAAGGTAATTGTGCTCCACTGTTCTTGTATGTCAGTAATTATTCCATTGCCTCTTTTTGGTAGGTGTTATTAGAGTAGGCTATATGTCAATTGTGATTTAAATATACAGTTACAATAATAAAATAATGTTAATGTCATTTTGGTGAGTTATCTGTCCCCTTGTGTTGGTCTATGTTACTCATCCTGGTGATTTTCATGTGCTGTGTTTAGAAATTCCCCTGTGGTTCTCCATCTTAGGAGTAATAAGTCAATCGAGAATCTCCCGTTCAGTTCAGTGAGACGAAAGTATTAATCCATTCAATTTCAATCACTGGTTCGTTGAGTTCCCTGATTATCGAGTCCCTTCCTTCCTGGGGACCAATAATTATAGACACATTCATTCATTTGGAAGGTGGTGGCAGTGTATAAAGGTAAGAAGATTAATAATCCCTATTCCTTGTGATGTCCTCATTTAATATTCAGCTTATATTCGTGACAGTCCAGTGAGGGGTCATACTGGTCTGTTAAATAGTGTTTTGCTGGTTTATTAAGTGGAGAAGAAAGAGGAGTGTACAGTGTTCAGTGTACAATATTATGTTTTAAGTGTGGACAGGGTATTACAATGGTGATAGAATGGACCAATACAACGGTGCGAGCAGTGGTCCAATAAATTGTGGGGGTGTTCACTTTATTGGGGGTCCTGCGCGCCGGCCGCTTGGGTTCGTTACTGTTTGTATGTTTAGGCGGCTCGCGATTTCGTTGCTCGGAGCCACACCTATGTTAAGTGTTATGATTTAGTGCGTCATACGGGAAACTGAGAGAGTTTGGGGTATGCGTTTCGCTCTGAAATCTATGGAGAGAAATTAGTTCTCGTTTCTCTGCATAGCTTTCAGGGGTGTGCAACACAGTTATATGTTGTACAGCAATCTGTTCGGCAGGTTGTCTGGGAAATTATCAGGGAAGGACGCTTACTGATAATTTCTGAAGTTACTAAGAGGTGCCTCGAGTTCTAGGTTTTAACGGGAAGGTCGCAGACGGCGTACTGACGCCTAGAGTGTGGCTGAGTTATCATCATAGAGGGAGTCATGTTTTGCAGCGAGGCTGACTTCAAACATTCTAGTCTGGAATTGTGTCTTAGGGAGGACGGTCGCTAGTGTGGATGTTTTTCCCAAGGGCGGGTCAGATGTAGCTTTCGGTCGTAGCTCAGCGAGGAACAATCGTAGTTAATCATCACGAGAGGAGTCTTAAAATTAGTAAGAGTAGTCATTACAATAGTTCAGCAGATGTTTTTAGGAGACGTTACAAAGTACTAAATTAAGTTCCCTGTATATTAAGTTCCCTTACAGGTTAGCATCCTTTCGTTAGTTAAGTATTCCCCCTTGTTAGGTAATTTTCGTATATATGTGTTACTATTTTCTAAGTATTTGTTTTACATTTTTACCCTGGTCAGGTTTAGTAAAGTTCATATAATCCTGTAGAGGCAATGGTGTGTAGTTACTGATGTGCATGACTCAGGTAGCATACTTGCCTGCTCTGGGGTTTTCCAACTTCCTATTCCCTCAGAGTAATATCCATGCTTCCGCCATTTGTTGTTGACTGTCTTTCTCAGGTCTGACGGTACACCAGTTCCCGCCTCCCAGTCACACGCGAACCAAGGATCGAGATCAGCAGGTCTGGGGATGACCCACCTGGCTGATAAGATCGGGGTCTGAGGCACGTTACATAAAGTCCTCCCCCTTGTACCCGGTAACTCGTCAATTGGTTATCCGGAAGGGGTGACTGACGTACAGTCACCCAGCCGACACCTCACGTCACTAACGAGGTTGTCCCAGTCCAGCCATGCTGTCTTCACGGAGCAGAGTCAGTCATCATCACAGCTGTGGGCAAGCTGTCTCAAGGTCACCAACCAAGCCCACCAGCCGCCAAGTCAAGACTGCGGAAAACCGGAAGTGGAAGACGAGTGGTCTACGAAGAAGAAAGCTAATTGCAACGACTGTAAGCTCTCTCAAAACCTGCGATTGCGTCGTCTGTGGAAACGAAGAGGCAACACGGCGGTCCCGGGTACGAACAGCACTACCCCTACAGAGTGCTGCTGTTTCGCCAGAGGAGGTACAACCCTGTATCTCGGCCCAAGCTCAGCTGCACGAGGGGTTGTACGGAAAGGTGTACCTGCCCAGTAGTATCGGGATAACAAGTAAACGTCGGTAGATGACGTCGCCCAGGAGCTGAGGCAGGGCCCACCTGTCCTGTCACCATGCCATCCTCTTCAACGCCACTCGTACCTCACTACCAACGCGAGACATCATTTCACGTCGAAGCTGTGCTCTACGGTGGCAGCCATGGTTAACAACAATCCATCATGACTGTTGGAAGCGATAAGAAGAGATGAACCCGGGTTCCTGTTAGCGGGGTCCACCTGAGCTGACAGCCGCCAGCTGTCAGCTGTCACGCAAGCCGGGCGGGCAGTACGAGACCCCCTGTACTGTCGGTAGTTGGCCGAGGCCGGAAATGGTATGTCCAGATGACCAGGATCTTCAAGCAACTTGAGGTAGTCGCCGGAATCTACAACAACGAGATGTCACCAGGACCGAACGATAGAACTTCTGTATAGAAAAGTTTATATAAATGAATTTTAAGTAATATAGTAAACTGTGTTGACTCGGAACAGTTAGTTCTATTTTTTTTAATTTTCCATCTGTTTGTAACACCTCTGTACACCTTCGGAAAGCTCTCTGGAACAGTATTAAATGTTGAAAACTAGAACTAGTGAAATAGAAAAAGAAATCTAGAAAGTGAACATCTAGAAATTGTTTCTAGAAAATTACCTTGTCTCTAAAAAAGTTTTGTTTGAGTGAACTGGTTTGAGAACCATCTAGTAGGATCTCTAGAAACGTTGATCAGTGGGGAACTTTATCTAGATTTTTCTAGATCCTGGATACTGATATTTATATATATATATATATATTTTTTAATTTTTTTTGTGGATTACTGAACAATAAGGTGTGGTACACAGTCTGAAAAATGTGTTCACCCGCTGTTGTTGTTGGTTAAGAGACATGTCTGTGGACATTGAATTTTTTTTAATAAAAACATTTTTGTGTATTTTCTTTAGGTTTAAGGATATGGACACGCTGTGGTAGGCAGTTGCCACAGGTGGGGGACATGGGAGCCCTGAGAGGTAGTAGTCCTCTATTTTGGATAGAATTTTATAATTTGTTTTTATTTTTGATGACATTGATTCTTTTTAATATTTTTTTCTATGTGATGTGATGTGTTTGATTTTTGTTCCAGGTGGAATAATGGGATAGCGGAAGGCTATCGGCTGTTTTTAGCTAGTGATTGTTGCTAGGTTTGGATTTGGTTTCTATATCAAGACAGGTATAGGATGTTTTGTCTTCCAGGTAGTTGGAAGGGTACACAGCTGCATCCCAGTGGACAGCCAGGATTAGAGACGGTCTCTGTCCTTATGTGTTATGTATTATCGCTGTGTTTGTTTTTATGTATACGTGCTGGGGCACACCTTTGGGGGTGCCATTATTTGTTTGTTTTGGAGGAAAACATTTTTTTGTTTTTATGTGTTTTGCCATTATTAGTTAGGATTAGATAATTATTTCTTTTGTTTGGGGCAATGGGTCATCTATTGTTGAGTTAAATGTTGTTTGTGGAGTAATGATGATGATAGGTCAGGGTTTTGGATAAGAAAAGTTTTTGTAAATTTCTTTACACACAAATTTCTTAATTTCCGAGGAGGGTGAGTTGTAATGATCTAAGCGCCAGATCATTGGCTCTCCCTTTTTCCTTTCTCCCTTCTCCCTTTCTTCTCCCTTCTCCCTTTCTTCTCCCTTTCTCCCCTTCCCCCGTGGGCCACCCCATCTTTCGTCAAGGGTCATAAAGCTTGAAGCCACTGCTCCCCTCGGCCTCCCGTCATCGGCATGGTCAGTGACAAATTTTAGAAACAAATACTCCAGGGGCAATAAACTGGTGTTCTCAAATTTCGGGCAGCCAGTGAGAGCCAACCGTCCTCTAGGGTCTTCCTGTTTGAATGGTGGGAATGGTGCAGGAACCTACGGGAGTAAAACAGAACTTTCAGAAACAAGGCCTATGGCCCAGGACCTAAGGGGCGGGGCTAGTCAAGAATTGTCTGGTCTGAGAGTGACACTCTGCGCTCATTGGTTGAGTAGAAAGGCAGTCTCAGGAGTGCCTGCCATGCCATTGGCTCAGTTCTAGTTCACCCAGTTATGTTTAAATCCATTGGCCCTAGGCTTGGGAGAGGCGGAGTTAATTTGGGCCTAGGAGTGTGGTAGCAATTTTTTAAGAGAGAGGATTCAGTGTGTCTGGGGAGTTTCAACTGACAGGTACAGGTCAACTGACCTGCGGACAGCCATTCAACATCTTTTGGCAAGTTGCAGTATTGAAAGGTAATTGTGCTCCACTGTTCTTGTATGTCAGTAATTATTCCATTGCCTCTTTTTGGTAGGTGTTATTAGCGTAGGCTATATGTCAATTGTGATTTAAATATACAGTTACAATAATAAAATAATGTTAATGTCATTTTGGTGAGTTATCTGTCCCCTTGTGTTGGTTTATGTTATTCATCCTGATGATTTTCATGTGCTGTGTTTAGAAATTCCCCTGTGGTTCTACATCTTAGGAGTAATAAGTCAATCGAGAATCTCCCGTTCAGTTCAGTAAGACTAAAGTATTAATCCATTCAATTTCAATCACTGGTCCGTTGAGTTCCCTGTTTATCGAGTCCCTTCCTTCCTGGGGACCAATAATTATAGACACATTCATTCATTTGGAAGGTGGTGGCAGTGTATAAAGGAAAGAAGGTTAATAATCCCTATTCCTTGTGATGTCCTCATTTAATATTCAGCTTATATTCGTGACAGTCCAGTGAGGGGTCATACTGGTCTGTTAATAGTGTTTTGCTGGTTTATTAAGTGGAGAAGAAAGAGGAGTGTACAGTGTTCAGTGTACAATATTATGTTTTAAGTGTGGACAGGGTATTACAATTACGACATAATGATATATTACATTGGTTCCGCTGTTGTTACTGTTGCGGGTGCTGCTGTTGTTACTATTACTGGTTCTGCTGTTGTTACTGATACTGGTTCTGCTGTTGTTATTGTTGATGGTGCTGCTGTTGTTCCTGTTAATAGTGCTGATGTTATTACTGTTTCTAGATCTGCTGCTGTTACTGTTGCTGGTGCTGCTTGGCTTACTGACACCTGGTGCTGCTGTTGTTACTGTAAATAGTGCTGCTGTTGTACTGCTGCTGGTGCTCTTGTTATTACTGTTGCTGGTGCTGCTGATGTTACTGTTTAAGTTGCTGCTGTCCTTGTTGCTGCTGGTGCTGCAGTTATTACTGTTTCTGGTGTTGCAATTCTTACTGTAGCGAGTACTCCTGTTATTACTGTTACTTATGCTGCTCTTATTACCGTCACTGGTTCTGTTATTGTTACTGTTACTGGTTCTGTTCTTGTTATTGTTATTGGTTCTGCTGATCTTACTGTTCCTGGTTCTGCTGTTTTTTACTGTTATTGGTGACTCTTTTGTTACTGTTGCTGGTGCTGCTGTTGTTACTTTTAATGGTGCTACTGTTGTTACTGTTGCTGGTGCTGCTTTTGTTACTGTTGCTGTTACTGCTGTTGTTGCTGATGCTGCTGTTCATACTGTTACTAGTTCTGATGTTATTACTGTTGCTGGTGCTGATGTTGTTACTGTTACTGATTCTGCTGTTGTTACTATTACTGGTGGTGGTGTTGTTACTTTTATTGGTGCTGCTGTTGTTACTGTTATTAGTGCTGCTGTTGTTACTGGTAAAGCTGTTGTTACTGTTACTGGTGCTGCTGTTGTTACTTTTATTGGTGCTGCTGTTGTTACTGTTATTGTTGCTGCTGTTGTTACTAGTGATGCTGTTGTTACTGTTACTGTTGCTGCTGTTGTTACTGTTACTGTTGCTGCTGTTGTTACTGTTTCTGATGATGCTGTGTTTACTGTTATTAGTGCTGATGTTGTTACTGTTAATGGTGCTGCAATTTTACTGTAGCTAGTCCTCCTGTTGTTACTGTGGCTGCTGTTGTTACTGTTACTGGTGTTGATGTTGTTACTGTTGCTGGTGTTGATGTTGTTACTGTTGCTGGTGCTGCTGTTGTTACTATTACTTGTTATGCTGTTGTTACTGTTACTGGTGCTGCTGTTGTTACTGTTACTGAAGCTGCAGTTCTTACTGTTACTGGTGATGCAGTTATTACTGATACTGGTGCTGCTGTTGTTACTGTTACTGGTGCTGTTGTTATGACTCTTACTGGTGATGCTGTTGTTACTGTTACTGGTGCTGCTGTTGTTACTGTTACTGATGCTGCTGTTGTTACTGTTACTGGTGTTGCTGTTGTTACTGTTTCTGATTCTGCTCTTATTACTGACAATGGTTCTGCTCTTGTTACTGTTACTGGTGCCGTTGTTGCTACTTTTGCTGGTGCTGCTGTTATTACATTTAATAGTGCTGCTGTTGTTACTGTTTCTTGTGCCAACGTTGTTACTGTTGCTCGTGCTGCTGTTGTTATTGTTAGTGATGCTTCTGTTATTACTGATCCAGGTGCTGCTCTTGTTAATGTTATTAGTGCTGCTGTTATTATTGTTACTGGTGCTGCTGTTGTTACTGTTAGTAGTGTTGCTGTTATTACTATTACTTTTGCTGGTGCTGTTACTGTTACTTGTGGTGCAGTTATTACTGATACTGGTGCTGCTGTTGTTAGTGTTATTAGTGCTGCTGTTGTTACTGGTAATGCTGTTGTTACTGTTACTGGTGCTGCTGTTATGACTCCTACTGGTCCTGCTGTTGTTACTGCTGTTATTACTGTTTCAGGTGCTGCACTTGTTACTGTAACTGATGCTGCTGTTGTTACTGTTACTGGTGATGCTGTTGTTACTGTTCCTGATGCTGCTGTTGTTACTGTTCCTGATGCTGCTGTTGTTACTGTTACTGGTGCTGCTGTTGTTACGGTTACTAAGGCTTCTGTTGTTACTCTTACTGCTGTTGTTAATGTTACTGGTGCTGCGATGGTTACAGTTACTGGTGCTGCGGTTGTTACTGTTACTGGTGCTGCTATTTTTACTGTTGCTGGTCCTGCTGTTGTTACTGTTACTGGTGCTGTTATTATTACTGGTGCTGCTGTTGTTACTGTTACTTGTGCTGCTGATGTTACTGTTACTGATGCTGCTGTAGTTATTGTTACTGGTGCTGATGTTGGTACTGTTACTGGTGCTGCTATTTTTCCGGTTGCTGGTGCTGCTTTTGTTACTGTTACTAGTGCTGCTGTTATTACTGTTACTTTTGCTGCTGTTGTTACTTGTGCTACTTTTGTTACTGTTGCTGCTGTTGTTAATATTATTGGTGATGCTATTGTTACTGTTACTGGTGCTGATGTTGTTATTGTTATTGGTGCTGATGTTGTTATTGTTATTGGTGCTGATATTGTTACAGTTATTGGTTCTGTTCATGTTATTGTTACTGGTTCTGCTGTTCCTACTGTTACTGGTTTTGATGTGTTTTACTGTGACTGGAGTCACATTTGTTAATGTTGCTAGTGCTGCTGTTGTTACTATATATGGTGCTGCTTTTGTTATTGTTACTGGTGCTGCTTTTGTTACTGTTGCTAATGAGGCTTTTGTTGCTGTTGCTGATGTTGTTGCTCTTACTGTTGCTGATGCGGATGTTGTTACAGTTGCTGATGCTGCTGTTGCTACTATTGCTGATGCTGCTGTTGTTGTTGTTGCTGATGATGCTGTTGTTAGAGTTACTAGTTCTAATACTGTTACTGTTGTTGGTGCTGATATTGTTACTGTTACTGGTTCTGCTGTTTTTACTGTTAATGGTGCTGCTGCTGTTACTTTTATTGGTGTTGATGTTGTTACTGTCATTGGTGCTGCTGTTGTTACTGATACTAGTTCTACGCTTCTAAGTGTTTCTGGTTCAGCTCTTGTTACTGTTACTGGTACAGTTGTTGTTACTGTTCCTGCTGCTGCTGTTGTTACTTCTAATGGTGTTGCTGTGGTTACTGTTGCTGATCTTGCTGTTGTTACTTTTAGGATTCGGATTTTGTTACTGTTAAGTTTCTGATGTTGTTACTGTTCCTGGTGCTGATGAAGTAACTGATACTATTTATTCTGTTGTTACTGTTACTGGCACTGCTGTTGATATTTAAATTGTACTGCTGTTGTTACTGCTGCTGGTGCTGCTGTTGTTACTGCTGCTGGTACTGCTGTTGTTACTGTTACTGCTGCTGTTGTTGCTGTTACTTGCGCTGCTGTTGTTGCTGTTACTGGTGCTGCTGTAGTTACTGTTTCTGGTGCTGATGTTGTTACTGTTACTGGTGATGCTTTTTTTTCTGTTACTGGTGCCGTTGTTGTTACTGTTGCTGGTGCTGCTGTTGGTATTTTAATGCCGCTGCGGCATTAATGTAATGCGGATTTTGTTACAGTTAAGGTTCTGCTTTTGCTACTGTTGCTGGTGCTTATGTAGCAACTGATACATTTTTTAATGATGTTACTGTTACTGGTTCTGTTGTTGTTACCGTTACTGGGACTGTTGTTGTTACTTTTTTTGGTGCTCATGTTGTTACTGTTATTGGTGCTGCTGTTGTTACTGTTACTGGTTACACTGTGGTTACTGATAGTAGTACTGCTCTTCTTACTGTATCTCATTCTGCTCTTAAATTTAAATTTTATATTTTGCCCCGAGGGGCGAGTTTATTGGGCAGCGCCACTCATCTTGTGAGTGGACATACCGCCATAGCAGCACGTACAACACTCCCCAATAATAAGAAAACCCGCTGGGCTGTTCATCCTGTCACTTGTATCCTGACACAGCTGGGGCTTGCTTAACTGTCTCAAGTGAACAGCTCCTCAAACAAGAAGATTGACATCTATCAACCCTTAAAAACTTACGTTATCTTGCGGGTGCAAAATGGGGAAATCTTTTAAGAACAGTATCAATATTTGACAAATAGTGTTTTCCTAGCTCAAACAATGTGGGGTTTATTATTCTACACATACTTCTGATATCTCTCAGGTGTTCACATTCACGTAGATATTGGTCAAGGCAGTGTCCATCACTCTCACTACAGATTCTGCAACTTCGCTGATCAACTGTTGTTTCCAATCCATATCGCCATGGATATTTGTATCCAAGACAGATTCTCGCTATTACTGATTCTCTCCCTCGTCCTCCTCCTCTTCGGCCATAATGATTGGGATTGCCAGCTGCAACCATATTGTGCCATCGTATAGATTCACTGGTTTGTGCTTCTATCCTCCTTTCCTCAGTTACCTTGTCACGGTGATGTTGCTTGACAGTACCTCTAATTTGTAGTAGAGTCTTGGGTATGAAGTATTCAATATGGTCTCCTTCAGCGCCTTCAGCAGCCAGCACATCTGCTCGTTCATTCAGACATATTCCAACATGGGAAGGAATCCACAGAAACTTGATGACTCTTCCCTGATTGGCAAGTACTCTCACAGCTCTCTTAATTTCAGCGACTATTGCAAGATTTTCTGCCGATTTTTACTTAGGCTTTGCAATGCTGCTCTTGAATCGGTGCAAATCACTGCACTATTAGTGTTCCGTTCAAGAAACCTTAGCGCCATAACAATGGCAGTTAGCTCTTCTTGCGTTGAAGAGGCATGGTTCTCAATACGTGCTTTTTCTTCATTCCTGCGATGGAAGTGTTGCTCGTTCTGCTTTTGTTACTGTTACTGGTGCCGTTGTTATTACTGTTGCTGCTGTTGCTGCTGCTACTGTTGCTACTTCTAATGGTGCTGCTGTTGTTATTGTTATTGGTGCTGATGTTGTTACAGTTTTTTGTTCGGCTGTTGTTATTGTTGATGGCGCTGATGTTGTTACTGCTAATAGTGCTGCTGTTGTTACTGCTAATAGTTCCGCTGTTGTTACTGCGAATAGTGCTGCTGTTATACTGCTCCTGGTGCTCCTGTTATTACAATTGCTGGTTCTGCTGGATTTATTGTTTCTGTTACTAATGTTATTACTGTTGCTGGTGCTGCTGTTATTACTTTTTCTGGTGCTGCAATTCTTACTGTTGCTGGTGCTCCTGTTATTACTGTTACTTGTCATGCTGTTGTTACCGTTACTGGTGCTGCTGTTGTTACTGTTATTGGTTCTGTTCATGTTATTGTTACTGGTTCTGCTGTTCCTACTGTTACTGGTTCTGCTTTTTTTACTGTAACTGGTGTCGCATTTGTTAATGTTGCTAGTGCTGCTGTTGTTCTTTATATGGTGCTGCTGTTGTTCTTTATATGGTGCTGCTGATGTTCTTTATATAATGCTGCTGTTGTTACTGTTACTGCTGCTGCTGTTGTTACTGTTGCTGCTGTTGCTTTTGTTACTGTTGCTGATGATGCTTTTGTTGCTGTTACTGATGCTTCTGTTCTTACTGTTGCTTATGCTGATGTTGTTACTGTTGCTGATGCTGCAGTTGCTACTGTTGCTGATGCTGATGCTGCTGTTGTTGTTGTTGTTGTTGCTGATGCTGCGTTCTGATGTTGTTTTTGTTGCTGGTGCTGATGTTGTTACTGTTACTGGTTTTGCTGTTGTTACTGTTACTGGTGCTGCTATTGTTACTGTTACCGGTGCTGCTGTTGTTACTCTTGTGATGCGCCTTTTGTTACTGTTAAGGTTCTGCATTTGCTACTGTTGCTGATGGTGCTGTTTTTCTTTTGCTCATGCGGCTGTTGTTTCTGTTAAAGTTCTGCTGTTGTTACTTTTGCTGATTCCTATGTAGTAACTGTTACTGCTTATTCTGAGGTTACAGTTACTGGTGTCTGCTGTTGTTACTTTTAATGGTACTGCTGTTGTTACTGCTGCTGGTGCTGCTGTTGATACTGCTACTGGCACTGCTGTTGTTACTGGTGCTGTTGTTGTTACTTGTGCTGGTGCTGCAGTTGTTACTGTTACTGGCGCTGCAGTTGTTACTGTTACTGGCGCTGCTGTTGTTACTGTTACTGGGCCTGCTGTTGTTACTGTTACTGGTGCTGCTGTTGTTACTGTTACTGGAGTTTATTTTGTTAGTGTTACTGATGATGCTATCGTTACTGTAACTGGTCCTGTTGTTCTTACTGTTACTGATGATGCTGTTTTTACTGTTATTGGAGCTGCTGTTATTACTGCTGCTGGTGCTGATGTTGTTACTTTTACTGGTGCTGCTGTTGTTACTGTTACTGGTGCTGATTTTGTTAGTGTTACTGGTGATGCTGTTGATACTGTTACTGGTGCTGCTATTGTATTGTTACCGGTGCTGCTGTTGTTGCTGTTGCTGATGCTGCTGTTCTTATTGTGGCTGATGCTGCTGTTCTGTACTGTTGGTGATACTGTTGTTGTTACTTTTGCAGATGCTGCTGTTGTGGTTTTTGTTGCTGATGCTGCTGTTGTTACTGTTACTAGTTCTGTTGTTTTTACTGTTGCTGGTGCTGATGTTGTTAGTGTTACTGGTGAGGTTAATGTTTCTGTTATTGGTGCAGCTGTTGTTACTTTTAATGGTGCTGTTACTGTTACTGTTATTGGTGATGTTGTTGTTACTGTTACTGGTGATGGTATTGTTACTGTTACTGGTTCTGCGATTGTTATTGATTCTGATGCTGCTCTGTTTACTGTTATTGATGCTGATGTTGGTACTGTTAGTGATGCTGATGTTGTTAATGTTGCTGGTGCTGATTTTGTTATGGTTGCTGGTGATGATGTTGTTACTGTTACTGGTCCTGTTGTTCTTACTGTTACTGGTGATGCTGTTGTTACCGTTACTGGTGCTGCTGTTTTTACTGTAGCTGGTGCTGATGTTGTTACTTTTACTAGTGATGCTGCAGTTACTGTTTCTGGTGCTGATGTTGCTACTATTGCTGGTGCTGCTATTGTTAATGTTACTGGTACTGCTGTTATTACTGTTACTGCTATTGATGCTGGTGCTGCTATTGTTAATGTTACTGGTACTGCTGTTATTACTGTTACTGTTATTGATGCTGGTGCTGCTATTGCTACTGTTTCTGGTGCAGCTGTTGTTAATGTTACTGGTGCTGATGTTGTTTTTGTTAATGGTGATGCTGTTGTTCCTTTAACTGTTGATGCTGTTGTTCCTTTAACTGTTGATGCTGTTGTTGCTTTAACTGGTGCTGCTGTTGTTACTGTTACTGGTGTTGCTTTTGTTACTGTTACTGGTGTTGATGTTGTTACTGCTACTGGTGATACTGTTGTTACTGTTACTGGTGCTGCTGTTGATAATGTTGCTGGTGCTGCTGTTGTTAATGTTACAGGCACTGATGTTGATAATATTATTGGTTCTGCTGTTGTTACAATTCATGGTGCTGCTGTTGTAACTTTAAATGGGGTGCTGATGTTCTTACTGTTACTGGCGTTAGTGTTGTTACTATTACTAGTGCTGCTGTTGTTACTGTTACTGGTGCTGGTGTTATTACTGTTACTAGTGATAATGTTGTTACTGTTACTGGTGTTTATGTTGTTACTGATACTGGGGATGCTGTTGTTGCTGTTGCTACTGTTTCTGGTGCAGCTGTTGTTACTTTTGCTGGTGCTGCTATTGTTACTGTTACTGGTGCTGCTGTTGTTACTGTTACTGGTGCTGCTGTTGGTACAGTTGCTGGTGCTGTTGTTGTTGCTGTTGCTAGTGC
Organism: Procambarus virginalis; assembly: GCA_020271785.1. Classification (NCBI taxonomy): domain Eukaryota; kingdom Metazoa; phylum Arthropoda; class Malacostraca; order Decapoda; family Cambaridae; genus Procambarus; species Procambarus virginalis. The sequence goes on from WNGS01166537.1 coordinate 232,564, forward strand.
TGCTTTTGTTAATGTTATTAGTGCTGTTGTTGTTACTCTTATTAGTGCTGCTGTTCTTTCTATTGCTGATACTGCTGTTCTTACTGTCGCTTATGCTGCTGTTGTTACTGTTGCTGATGCTGCTGTTGTTGTTGATTCTGATGCTGTTGTTGTTACTGTTTATTGCCCTGCTTTTGTTACTGTTCCTGGTACTGATGTTGTTATTGTTACTGGTTCTGTTTTGTTACTGTTAATGGTGCTGCTGTTGTTATTTTTCATTGCGCTGCAGTTGTTACTGTTATTTGTGTTGCTGTTGTTACTGTTACTGGTGATGCTGTTGTTTCAATGCATGGTGCTGCTGTTGTTACTTTACATGGTCCTGCTGCTGTTGTTACTTTACATGGTGCTGCTGCAGTTGTTTCTGTTATTGATACTGCTTTTTTACTGTTGCTGGTGCTGCTGTTATTACTGTTACTGGTGCTGATTTTGTTACTGCTATTGGTTCTGTTGTTGTTACTTTTACTGGTGCTAATCTTGTTACTGCTATTGGTTCTGTTGTTGTTACTGTTCCTGGTGCTGATGTTTTTACTGTTGCTAATGCTGCTGTTGATTTTGCTGCTGGTGATGCTGTTGTTACTGTTGCTGGTGCTACTGTTGTTACTGTTATTGGTGCTGCAGCTGCTACTGTTACTGGTGCTGCTGTTGTTACTGTCGCTGGTGTTGTTCCTGTTTCTGGTGCTTGTTTCTGTTAATAATGCTGCTGTTATTATTGTTTCTAGTGCTGTTATTGTTACTATTGCAGGTGCTGCTGGGCTTACTGATACTGGTGTTGCTGTTGTTTCTGCTAATAGTGCTGCTGTTATACTGCTGCTAGTGCTCCTGTTAATTCTACTACTGGTGCAGCTGGGGATTCTGTTTCAGTTAGTGCTGTTATTTCTGTTGCTGGTGCTGCTGTTATTACTGTTTCTGGTGCTGAAATTCTTACTGTTGCTCGTGCTCCTAATATTACTGTTACTTGTCCTGCTGTTGTTACCGTTACTGGTGCTGCTGTTGTTACTGTTAATGGTTCTGTTCGGGTTATTGTTACTGGTTCTGCTGTTCCTACTGTTACTGGTTTTGATGTATTTTACTGTTACTGGTGCCGCCATTTTTTATGTTGCTAGTGCTGCTGTTGTTACTTTATATGGTGCTGCTTTTGTTTTTGTTACTGGTGCTGCTTTTGTTACTGTTGCTAATGATGCTTTTGTTGCTGTTGCTGATGCTGCTGTTTTCACTGTTGCTGATGCTGATGTTGTTACTGTTGCTGATGGTGCTGTTGTTGTTGTTGCTGATGATGCTGTTGTTACTGTTACTAGTTCTGATGTTGATACTATTGCTGGTGTTGATATTGTTACTGTTACTGGTTCTGCTGTTGTTACTGTTACTTGTGTTGCTGCTGTTGTTAAAGTTACTGGCGCTGTTGTTATTGCTGTTATTGGTGCTGCTTTTGTTACTGTTTCTGGTGCTGATGTTTTTACTGTTACTAGTGACGCTGTTGTTACTGTTACTAGTGTCGTTCTTGTTACTGTTGCTGGTGCTGCTGTTGTTATTTTAATGATGCTGATGTTGTTACTCTTGTGACGCGGATTTTGTTACTGTTAAGGTTCTGCTTTTGCTACTTCTGCTGACGCTGCTATTGTTACTCTGACTGATGCGGCTGTTGTTACTGTTAAGGTTTTGCTGTTGTTACTGTTGCTGGTGCTTATGTAGTAACTGTTACTGTTTTTACTGATGTTACTGTTTCTGGTTCTGTTGTTGTTACTGTTACTGGTGCTGCTGTTGTTTCTTTTATTGGTGCTCATTTTGTTACTGTTATTGGTGCTGCTGTTGTTACTTTCACTGGTGCTGATGTTGTTACTGCTATTGGTGCTGCTGTTATTACTTTTGTTGGTGCTGATGTTGTTACTGTAATTAATGCTGCTGTTGTTACTTTTATTGATGCTGATGTTGTTACTGTTACTGGTTACGCTGTGGTTACTAATACTTGTACTGCTCTTCTTACTGTGTCTCGTTCTGCTCTTGTTATTGTTACTGGTGACATTGTTGTTACTGTTGTTGCTGTTTCTGCTGTTGTTACTTCTAATGGTGCTGCTGTTGTTATTGTTATTGGTGCTGATGTTCTTACAGTTATTGGTTCTGCTGTTCTTATTGTTGATGGTTCTGCTTTTGTTTCTGTTAATAATGCTGCTGTTATTACTGTTCCTAATACTGCTGTTGTTACTATTGCTGGTGCTGCTGGGCTTATTGATACTGGTGCTGCTGTTGTTACTGGTAAGAGTGCAGCTGTTATACTGCTCCTGGTGCTCTTGTTATTACTAATGCTGGTGCTGCTGGGGTTACTGTTTCTGTTGCTACGGTTATTACTGTTGCTGGTGCTGCTGTTATTACTGCTTCTGGTGCTGAAATTTTTACTGTTGCTCGTGCGCCTGATATTACTGTTGCTTGTGCTCTTGTTATTACTGTTACTTGTCCCGCTGTTGTTACCGTTACTGGTGCTGCTGTTGTTACTGTTACTAGTGTTGCTGTTATTACTGTTACTTTTGCTGCTGTTGTTACTGTTACTGGTGATGCAGTTATTACTGATACTGGTGCTGCTGTTGTTAGTGTTACTGGTGCTGCTGTTGTTAGTGTTTCTGGTGCTGCTGTTATTACTGTTTCAAGTTCTGCACTTGTTACTGTATCTTATGCTGCTGTTGTTACTGTTACTGGTGCTGCCGTTGTTATTATTACTAGTGTTGCTGTTGTTACGGTTACTGTTGCTCCTGTTGTTACTGTTACTGGTGCTTCTGTTGTTACTCTTACTGGTGCTGCTGTTGTTAATGATACTGGTGCTGTGATGGTTACTGTTGCTGGTGCTGCTGTTGTTACTGTTACTGGTGCTTCTGTTGTTACTGTTACTGGTGCTGCTGTTGTTACTGTTTCTGGTGCTGCTGATGTAACTGTTACTGTTGCTGCTGTAGTTAATGTTACTGGTGCTGATGTTTTTACTGTTACTGGTGCTGCTGTAATTACTGTTTCTTTTGCTGCTGTTGTTGCTGTTGCTGTTGATGCTGTTGTTAATATTACTGATGATGCTGTTGTTACTGTTACTGATGCTAAGGTTGTTATTGTTATAGGTGCTGATGTTGTTATTGTTATTGGTGATGTTGTTACAGTTATTGGTTCTGCTGTTATTTTTTATGGTGCTGCTGTTGTTTCTTTTAATAATGCTGCTGTTATTACTGTTTCTATTACTGCTGTTGTTACTATTGCAGGAGCTGCTGGGCTTACTGATACTGGTGTTGCTGTTGTTACTCCTAATAGTGCTACTATTATGTTGCTGCTGGTGCTCCTGTTAATTCTATTGCTGGTGAAGCTGGGGATTCTGTTTCTGTTCCTGCTGTTATTTCTGTTGCTGGTGCTGCTGTTATTACTGTTTCTGGTGCTGAAATTCTTACTCTTGCTGGTGCTCCTGTTATTACTGTTACTTGTCCTGCTGTTGTTCCCGTTACTGGTGCTGCTGTTGTTACTGTTACTGGTTCTGTTCATGTTATTGTTACTGGTTCTGCTCATGTTATTGTTACTGGTTCTGCTGTTCCTATTGTTTCTGATTTTTATGTGTTTTACTGTTACTGGTGTCACCATTGTTTATGTTGCTAGTGCTGCTGTTGTTACTTTATATGGTGCTGCTTTCGTTATTGTTACTGGTGCTACTTTACTTACTGTTGCTAATGATGCTTTTGTTGCTGTTGCTGCTGTTCTTACTGTTGCTGATGATGGTGTTGTTACTGTTACTAGTTCTGATGTTGTTACTATTGCTGGTGCTGATATTGTTACTGTTACTGATTCTGCTGTTGTTACTGTTACTTGTGTTGCTGCTGTTGTTAATGTTACTGGCGCTGTTGTTATTGCTGTTACTGGTGCTGCTGTTGTTACTGTTTCTGGTGTTGATGTTTTTACTGTTACTGGTGATGCTGTTGTTGCTGTTATTGGTGTCGTTGTTGTTACTGTTGGCGGTGCTGCTGTTGTTATTTTAATGATGCTTCTGTTGCTACTCTTGTGATGCGGATTTTTTTACTGTTAATTTTCTGCTTTTGCTACTGCTGCTGACGCTGCTGTTGTTACTCTGGCTGATGCGGCTGTTGTTACTGTTAAGGTTTTGCTGTTGTTACTGTTGCTGGTGCTTATGTAGTAACTGTTACTGTTTTTACTGATGTTACAGTTACTGGTTCTGGTGTTGTTACTGTTACTGGTGCTGCTGTTGTTACTTTTATTGGTGCTGATGTTGTTACTGTTATTGGTGCTGCTGTTGTTACTTTTTTTGGTGATGATATTGTTACTGTTATTGGTGCTGCTGTTGTTACTTTTATTGGTGCTGATGTTGTTACTGTTACTGGTTACGGTGTGGTTACTGATACTAGTACTGCTCTTCTTATTGTGTCTCGTTCTGCTTTGTTACTGTTACTGGTGCCGTTGTTGTTACTGTTGTTGCTGTTTCTGCTGTTGTTACTTCTAATGGTGCTGCTGTTGTTATTGTTATTGGTGCTGATGTTCTTACAGTTATTGGTTCTGCTGTTTCTATTGTTGATGGTTCTGCTTTTGTTTCTGTTAATAGTGATGCTGTTATTACGGTTTCTAATACTGCTGTTGTTACTATTTATGGTGCTGCTGGGCTTATTGATACTGGTGCTGCTGTTGTTACTGTTAATAGTGCAGCTGTTATACTGCTCCTGGCGCTCTTGTTATTACTAATGCTGGTGCTGCTGGGGTTACTGTTTCTGCTGTTACGGGTATTACTGTTGCTGGTGCTGCTGTTATTACTGCTTCTGGTGCTGCAATTCTTACTGTTGCTCGTGCGCCTAATATTACTGTTGCTCGTGCTCCTGTTGTTACTGTTACTTGTCCCGCTGTTATTATCATTACTGGTGCTGCTGTTGTTACTGTTACTAGTGTTGCTGTTATTACTATTACTTTTGCAGCTGTTGTTACTGTTACTGGTGCTGCAGGTATTACTGATACTGATGCTGCTGTTGTTAGTGTTTCTGGTGCTGCTGTTATTACTGTTTCAGGTTATGCACTTGTTACTGTATCTTATGCTGCTGTTGATACTGTTACTGGTGCTGCTGTTGTTACTGTTACTGGTGCTGCTGTTGTTACTGTTACTGGTGCTGCTGTTGTTACTGTTACTGGTGCTGCTGTTGTTACTATTACTAGTGATGCTGTTGTTACTGTTACTGATGCTCCTGTTGTTCCTGTTGCTGGTGCTTCTGTTGTTACTGTTACTAATGATGCTGTTGTTACTGTTACTGGTGCTGCTGTTGTTAATGCTACTGGTGCTGCGATGGTTACTGTTGCTGGTGCTGCTGTTGTTACTGTTAGTGGTGCTGCTGTTGTTACTGTTACTGGTGCTGCTGTTGTTACTGTTTCTGGTGCTGCTGATGTAACTGTTACTGTTGCTGCTGTAGTTACTGTTGCTGGTGCTGATGTTTTTACTGTACTGGTGCTGCTGTAATTACTGTTTCTTTTGCTAGTGTTGTTACTGTTACTGGTGCGGATGTTGTTATTGTTATTGACGCTTATGTTGTTATTGTTATTGGTGATAATGTTGTTACAGTTATTGGTTCTGCTGTTATTTTAGATGGTGCTGCTGTTGTTTCTTTTAATAATGCTGCTGTTATTACTGTTTCTATTACTGCTGTTGTTACTATTGCAGGTGCTGCTGGGCTTACTGATACTGGTGTTGCTGTTGTTACTCCTAATAGTGCTGCTGTTATGTTGCTGCTGGTGCTCCTGTTAATTCTATTGCAGGTGCAGCTGGGGATTCTGTTTCTGTTGCTGCTGTTATTTCTGTTGCTGGTGCTGCTGTTATTACTGTTTCTGGTGCTCCAATTTTTACTCTTGCTGGTGCTCCTGTTATTACTGTTACTTGTCCTGCTCTTGTTACTGTTACTGGTGTCGTTGTTGGTACTATTGTTGCTGTTTATGCTGTTGTTACTTCTATTGGTGCTGCTGTTGTTATTGTTATTGGTGCTGATGTTGTTACAGATATTGGTTCTGCTGTTCCTATTGTTGATGGGGCTTCTTTTGTTTCTGTTAATAGTGCTGCTGTTATTACTGTTTCTAATACTGCTGTTGTTACTATAGCTGGTGCTGCTTGGATTATTGATACTGGTGCTCCTGTTGTTACTGCTAATAGTGCAGCTGATATACTGCTCCTGGTGCTCTTGTTATTACTAATGCTGGTGCTGCTGGGGTTACTGTTTCTGTTGCTACGGTCATTACTGTTGCTGGTGCTGCTGTTACTACTGCTTCTGGTGCTGCAATTCTTACTGTTGCTCGTGCTCCTGTTATTACTGTTACTTGTCCCGCTGTTGTTACCGTTACTGGTTCTGCTGTTGTTACCGTTACTGGTTCTGCTGTTGTTACTGTTACTAGTGTTGCTGTTATTACCGTTGTTTTTGCTGCTGTTGTTACTGTTACTGTTGTTGCAGTTATTACTGATACTGGTGCTGCTGTTGTTAGTGTTACTGGTGCTGCTGTTGTTTGCGTTTCTGGTGCTGCTGTTATTACTGTTTCAGGTTCTGCACTTGTTACTGTATCTTATGCTGCTGTTGTTACTGTTATGGGTGCTGCTGTTGTTACTGTTACTAGTGATGCTGTTCTTACTGTTACTGATGCTCCTGTTGTTACTGTTATTGGTGCTTCTGTTGATACTTTTATTGGTGCTGATGTTGTTACTGTATTGGTGCTGCTGTTGTTACTTTTATTGGTGCTTATGTTTTTACTGTTATTGGTGCTGCTGTTGTTACTTTTGTTGGTTCTGATGTTGTTACTGTTATTAATGCTGCTGTTGTTACTTTTATTGGTGCTGATGTTGTTACTATTACTGCTGCTGCTGTTGTTACTGTAATTGATGCTGCTGTTGTTACTGTTACTGGTTACGCTGTGGTTACTGATACTAGTACTGCTCCTCTTACTGTGTCTCGTTCTGCTCTTGTTACTGTTACTGGTGCCGTTGTACTGTTTCTCTTGTGTGACGGTGTTCCCCCCCTTCTAATTCTCCCACGCCTGCTGTAAGAGTCATGTCCACTATTCCCGAGCGTTCTCTACATTGCAGGCAACAATTGAACATAGGTGGGAGAGAACAGTATTCTCGAAGAGCCGAGAAATTTGAGAAATGTAGTATTTTGGCCTGTGGGATAGGCCCTTTAGGGAGCCAATATGGCGCTGGCAAGTCTGTTCTCCCGCCAAAACTGTGTGACGTCAGTGGCGCCAGATTGGTCACCGTCAGCGACATGGCACTGGGAGCCAATGAAAACCAACTTTGGGAAAAGTGACGTCACATAGGCATGGGGGGTCCAGCTGTGTTGGCGCCAGACGATATCAGTCTTTCACGACACGACCGAGAGGTAGGACGCGCGATCGGTCATCCTGTCAGAGTGACGGATTTACCGAACTCCGGTGGATTTAAGCGTCTCCAGTTGTTGGCACGCACTCTGTGAGGTCTTCCTGCAACCCAGAAGTGGCTCAGATAAGGAATTGACAGAATATTGAGCAACAAGTGCTCAGGGGACAGGTGTGTTGCAAGAAGTGGGCCGGGCATCGACGTGTGTCGTCGTTGGCAGTTCACCAGTATAAGAGACAGCTTAGTGGCCGGGCCACCCACCGTGAGTGAACCGGGTTGACAGCCTTGCCAACCAGGTTGAACGTGTGATCGACGATCCTGTCAAGTTTGACAGTAACCCCACCTTCGTGGAACCCTACGAGTCAACAGTTGGATGCAAGCACGTCGAGAAGTCTTCCCAAATACCTAGCGATATATCTAGACGACGAGGGAATTGACAGTGTTGTGAGCTTCAAGTGCTCTGAAGTCGGGTGCTGTGCGTGTGAAGCTTAAGCAGCATCGTCTGGTACGGCTGGTAACTTCACCGTGACTTCGTAGTGGTGAGAGGCAGTTCCTCTGGGAGTACAGTGACAAGGACTAATTGGGAAACGTGCGACGACCGCCGAGACGTAGGCTGGCTGCCGTAGTTGGGAGGAAAGTTGACGGCCAGGAGACCGACTTCAACCCTGCGACGTACTGTAGAGGAAGAAGCACGGACCTGCTGTGTACAGAAGCGGCGAGACGCGACATCCTAAGGCGTAGGGCTTGTGTTTCTGGATGGTGAACGAGGCGAGAGCCTGGACCAGGAGCTACAACCCAACTGTCATCCTAGGATAGGTGAAGTAGGTGTTTACAGTTACCCTCCCATTTCCCCTTTAGTTAGCTATATATATATTCTTGTCAGAATATTTTATATGTCGTGAGCAAGTCTCACTTGAGTTTAAGTCACAGAGAGCACAGTATGTGGTGAGGCTACCCAGAGCGCTCACGGTATCAGTTTACATATATATCTATGTGTGGGTGTGTGCAAGCACCAAGATTCATCAGAGAATTTACTGTGACTATTATTAATCTACAGTGAGTATTATTATTATATATACATTGGTAGTAAACCAGATATTGGTGTGTTGATCTATATAATCTATTGATATAAATGCCTGTGGATTATCTCTATGATCTATTGATATAATGCCTGTGGATTGATCTATATAATCGATTGATATAAATGCCTGTGGATTGATCTCTATATTCTATCGATATAAATGCCCGTGTGTTGATCTCTATAATCTATTAATATAAATGCCTGTGTATTGATCTATGATGTATATATATATATATGCCTGAAATTTGATTACTGATTTATATATGACATGCCTGTGTACTGAATAATATCATATACGCGAAGTGATTGTCAGTGATATCTCTTTAAGAGAAAGTATAGATATAAAGAAAAGTTCAGTGATCAAGTGAGTGCATTCACAGTAAATATTATTAAATAATAGAGTAAACTCTTTGCTCCTGTTATATGTTACTGTGAGAGTGTTGTTAATATGGTTGATCGTGAGGCCAGTGAAATCATAAGTAAGCCCTGTGAATGTTGAATAGTGTTTTGGAAAAAGTTAAATAAACGGGGATCGTGACAATTAGAAAACAGTACTAGTCTGTTCCCACGATCGCGAGGGTCCCGGTCAGCTGACATCTGACAGTGACACGTGGCCGGCCGATTTACCATATCGGCGCTCTAGAATATTATGCTATGAATGGAGCAATTGTCATATATTATTCCTGATACATTGATGCATATATATTTCTCGTTGTCTTTTAAGTAAAATACCAAAACTCTTTGGTGTTTGATATCATCCCCTCCATTTATCTTGTGACCGTGTAACGATGTAAAGTAGAGTGACCTGCCTGATACTATATTATTGGATTTTGCTCTTGCCACAATTACACCTGACCACTGCATGTTACTGGACATCTAAAAAACCAGTTGGCGACCTTGAAGGCTGTGTAAGAGTTCGGTGTCGGGGCGGCCCAGATTGAGGGAACGATCTGTGCCCTCACTCATCTTATAATCTAAAGGCCGTTGTGAGATCGACTGGGGTACTCTCCGAGGCCAGCAGTGGAGCCTAGAGGATTGAGGGAAGACCGCCGAACGACGGTGAGTAAGGGTTATTGTTGGAGCAACACCTGGAAAGGAGATCCAGTCTACTGTTGCTTAACCCTTCTCTACGAGAACACCGTGAAACCCCGACCNGTGCTGCTGTTGATACTGTGGTAGCTGTTTCTGCGTTCTTACTGATGCTGGTGCTGCTATTGTTACTGTGGTAGCAGTTTCTGCTGTTGTTACTGATGCTGGTGCTGCTATTGTTACTGTGGTAGCTGTTTCTGCTGTTGTTACTGTGGTTCTTCCTGCAGTTGTTACTGTTGCTGGTGCTGCTTATGTTACTGTTACTGGTGCCACTGTTGTTACTGTTGCTGGTGCTGCTGTTATTATTGTTACTGGTGCTGCTGTTGTTATTATTGCAGGTGTTGCTGTTGTTACTGTTACTGATGCTGCTGTTATTACTGTTCCAGTGTGCTGTTATTTCTGATAAAGGTGATGCTGTTGTTACTGTTACTCTGTGCTACTGCTGTTTATTATTCTGGTGCTGCTGTTGTTATTGTTATTGGTGCTTCGATTATTACTGTTGCTGGTGCTGCTATTGTTACTGTTACTGGTGCTGCTGTTGATATTATTACATTGATGCTGTTATTACTGTTACTTGTGCTGATGTTGTTATTGTTACTGGTGATGCTGTTGTTACCGTTACTGGTGCTGATGTTGTTACTGTTACTGGTGATGATGTTTTTGTAACAGTTTTGGTGTAATGATCTAAGCGCCAGATCATTGGTTCTCCCTTCCTCCCTTCTCCCTTTCTCCATTCTCCCTTTCTTCTCCCTTCTCCCTTTCTTCTCCCTTCTCCCTTTCTTCTCCCTTTCTCCCCTTCCCCCGTGGGCCACCCCATCTTTCGTCAAGGGTCATAAAGCTTGAAGCCACTGCTCCCCTCGGCCTCCCGTCATCGCATGGTCAGTGACAAATTTTAGAAACAAATACTCCAGGGGCAATAAACTGGTGTTCTCAAATTTCGGGCAGCCAGTGAGAGCCAACCGTCCTCTAGGGTCTTCCTGTTTGTACCGTGGGAATGGTGCAGGAGCCTACGGGAGTAAAACAGAACTTTCAGAAACAAGGCCTATGGCCCAGGACCTAAGGGGCGGGGCTAGTCAAGAATTGTCTGGTCTGAGAGTGACACTCTGCGCTCATTGGTTGAGTAGAAAGGCAGTCTCAGGAGTGCCTGCCATGCCATTGGCTCAGTTCTAGTTCACCCAGTTATGTTTAAATCCATTGGCCCTAGGCTTGGGAGAGGCGGAGTTAATTTGGGCCTAGGAGTGTGGTAGCATTTTTTTAAGAGAGAGGATTCAGTGTGTCTGGGGAGTTTCAACTGACAGGTACAGGTCAACTGACCTGCGGACAGCCATTCAACATCTTTTGGCAAGTTGCAGTATTGAAAGGTAATTGTGCTCCACTGTTCTTGTATGTCAGTATAATTATTCCATTGCCTTTTTTGGTAGGTGTATTAGAGTAGGCTAGTAGGCTATATGTAATTGTGATTTAAATATACAGTTACAATAATAAAAAATGTTAATGTCATTTTGGTGAGTTATCTGTCCCCTTGTGTTGGTCTATGTTATTCATCCTGGTGATTTTCATGTGCTGTGTTTAGAAATTCCCCTGTGGTTCTCCATCTTGAGTAATAAGTCAATCGAGAATCTCCCGTTCAGTTCAGTAAGACTAAAGTATTAATCCATTCAATTTCAATCACTGGTCCGTTGAGTCCCTGATTATCGAGTCCCTTCCTGCTGGGACCAATAATTATAGACACATTCATTCATTTGGAAGGTGGTGGCAGTGTATAAAGGTAAGAAGATTAATAATCCCTATTCCTTGTGATGTCCTCATTTAATATTCAGCTTATATTCGTGACAGTCCAGTGAGGGGTCATACTGGTCTGTTAATAGTGTTTTGCTGGTTTATTAAGGGAGAAGAAGAAGAGGAGTGTACAGTGTTCAGTGTACAATATTATGTTTTAAGTGTGGACAGGGTATTACAATTACGACATAACGATATATTACATTGGTTCCGCTGTTGTTACTGTTGCGGGTGCTGCTGTTGTTACTATTACTGGTTCTGCTGTTGTTACTGATACTGGTTCTGCTGTTGTTATTGTTGATGGTGCTGCTGTTGTTTCCTGTTAATAGTGCAATGTTATTACTGTTTCTAGATCTGCTGCTGTTACTGTTGCTGGTGCTGCTTGGCTTACTGACACTTGGTGCTGCTGTTGTTACTGTAAATAGTGCTGCTGTTGTACTGCTGCTGGTGCTCTTGTTATTACTGTTGCTGGTGCTGCTGATGTTACTGTTTAAGTTGCTGCTGTTCTTATTGCTGCTGGTGCTGCAGTTATTACTGTTTCTGGTGTTGCAATTCTTACTGTTGCGGATACTCCTGTTATTACTGTTACTTATGCTGCTCTTATTACCGTCACTGGTTCTGTTATTGTTACTGTTACTGGTTCTGTTCTTGTTATTGTTATTGGTGCTGCTGATCTTACTGTTCCTGGTTTTGCTGTTTTTTACTGTTATTGGTGACGCTTTTGTTACTGTTGCTGGTGCTGCTGTTGTTAATTTTAATGGTGCTACTGTTGTTACTGTTAATGGTGCTGCTTTTGTTACTGTTGCTGTTACTGCTGTTGTTGCTGTTGCTGATGCTGCTGTTAATACTGTTACTAGTTCTGATGTTATTACTGTTGCTGGTGCTGATGTGTTACTGTTACTGATTCTGCTGTTGTTACTATTACTGGCGGTGGTGTTGTTACTTTTATTGGTGCTGCTGTTGTTACTGTTATTAGTGCTGCTGTTGTTACTGGTAATGCTGTTGTTACTGTTACTGGTGCTGCTATTGTTACTTTTATTGGTGCTTCTGTTGTTACTGTTATTGGTTGCTGCTGTTGTTACTGGTAATGCTGTTGTTACTGTTACTGTTGCTGCTGTTGCTACTGTTTCTGATGATGCTGTGTTTACTGTTATAGTGCTGATGTTGTTACTGTTAATGGTGCTGCAATTTACTGTAGCTAGTCCTCCTGTTGTTACTGTGGCTGCTGTTGTTACTGTTACTGGTGTTGATGTTGTTACTGTTGCTGGTGTTGATGTTGTTACTGTTGCTGGTGCTGCTGTTGTTACTATTACTGTTATGCTGTTGTTACTGTTACTGGTGCTGCTGTTGTTACTGTTACTGAAGCTGCAGTTCTTACTGTTACTGGTGCTGCAGTTATTACTGATACTGGTGCTGCTCTTGTTACTGTTACTGGTGCTGTTGTTATGACTCTTACTGGTGATGCTGTTGTTACTGTTATTGGTGCTGCTGTTGTTACTGTTACTGATGCTGCTGTTGTTACTGTTACTGGTGTTGCTGTTGTTACTGTTTCTGATTCTGCTCTTATTACTGACAATGGTTCTGCTCTTGTTACTGTTACTGGTGCCGTTGTTGCTACTTTTGCTGGTGCTGCTGTTATTACATTTAATAGTGCTGCTGTTGTTACGGTTTCTGGTGCCGACGTTGTTACTGTTGCTCGTGCTGCTGTTGTTATGTTAGTGATGCTTCTGTTATTACTGATCCAGGTGCTGCTCTTGTTAATGTTATTAGTGCTGCTGTTATTATTGGTACTGGTGCTGCTGTTGTTACTGTTAGTCGTGTTGCTGTTATTACTATTACTTTTGCTGGTGTTATTACTGTTACTGGTGGTGCAGTTATTACTGATACTGGTGCTGCTGTTGTTAGTGTTATTAGTGCTGCTGTTGTTACTGGTAATGCTGTTGTTACTGTTACTGGTGCTGCTATTATGACTCCTACTGGTCCTGCTGTTGTTACTGCTGTTATTACTGTTTCAGGTGCTGCACTTGTTACTGTAACTGACTGCTGCTGTGTTACTGTTCCGGATGCTCTGTTGTTACTGTTCCTGGTGCTGCTGTTGTTACTGTTACTAAGGCTTCTGTTGTTACTGTTACTGCTGTTGTTAATGTTACTGGTGCTGCGATGGTTACGGTTACTGGTGCTGCGGTTGTTACTGTTACTGGTGATGCTGTGTTACTGTAACTGGTGCTCCTGTTGTTACTGTTACTGGTGCTGCTATTTTTACTGTTGCTGGTCTGCTGTTGTTACTGTTACTGGTGCTGTTATTATACTGTTACATTTGCTGCCGTTCTTACTGGTGCTGCTGTTGTTACTGTTACTTGTGCTGCTGATGTTACTGTTACTGATGCTGCTGTAGTTATTGTTACTGGTGCTGATGTTGGTACTGTTACTGGTGCTGCTATTTTTCCGGTGCTGGTGCTGCTGCTTTTGTTACTGTTACTAGCGCTGCTGTTATTACTGTTACTTTTGCTGCTGCTGTTGTTACTTGTGCTACTTTTGTTACTGTTGCTGTTGCTGCTTGTTAATATTACTGGTGATGCTATTGTTACTGTTACTGGTGCTGATGTTGTTATTGTTATTGGTGCTGATGTTGTTATTGTTATTGGTGCTGATATTGTTACAGTTATTGGTTCTGTTCATGTTATTGTTACTGGTTCTGCTGTTTCTACTGTTACTGGTTTTGATGTTGTGACGGTAACGTGTTGGAAATGGTGGTCGGCAGTCTTCCAAATTGCAGGTGTCAATGCTGGGCCACATATAGTTGATTTATATAAAAAAAAGAAAAAAAGAATGACTGCTTGTCTGATAATCTGTGATAAAGCAAGATACACGAAAACACAAAATATAACAAAATACTTTACTTTAATCTAGAAAAACAAAATAAAATAAAGACGATACCTTGGCTTTTAAATAATGTAAGAAAAAAATACATAAAATATATAACAAATTGAAAAGGGGGGAACTGGTTACGTTAACAAATAAATGGTGCTGGGAATATATGCGCTATCTATAAACCTCTTATTTGATCACACGAGGTGGGTCAAATTCAGGTGTTCATAGTAGGAGCACGAGATATATTCTGGCTGGCAGAAATGCAAGGGACTCCAACAATAACTGGCGATGATTGTGATTGGCGAGGAACGGGAGTGGTGTGTTGGTTGGCGGCCAATGAGAACGCTGGACGGCCGCAAGTCGCTAGTTAGGCAGTTGAAGGGTTCGCGCGTCGACCAGGTATGCAGCAGGTGCTGGAGAGGGGGGAGGAGGGAGTTGCTGGTGCGTGTGGCTGTCTTGATATATACGTTAAGCCACTACAAAACGTATCTTGCATATTGTTGAGGACGTGATGAAGTACGAAAATAGCAGGCTAAATCTCTGATAAGAGATTATCGTCACAATGTGTTTTACTGTTACTGGAGTCACATTTGTTAATGTTGCTAGTGCTGCTGTTGTTACTTTATATGGTGCCGCTTTTGTTATTGTTACTGGTGCTGCTTTTGTTACTGTTGCTAATGATGCTTTTGTTGCTGTTGCTCTTACTGTTGCTGATGCGGATGTTGTTACAGTTGCTGATGCTGCTGTTGCTACTATTGCTGATGCTGCTGTTGTTGTTGTTTCTGATGATGCTGTTGTTAGAGTTACTAGTTCTGATACTGTTACTGTTGTTGGTGCTGATATTGTTACTGTTACTGGTTCTGCTGTTGTTACTGTTAATGGTGCTGCTGCTGTTACTTTTATTGGTGTTGATGTTGTTACTGTCATTGGTGCTGCTGTTGTTACTGATACTAGTTCTACGCTTCTAAGTGTTTCTGGTTCAGCTCTTGTTACTGTTACTGGTACAGTTGTTGTTACTGTTCCTGCTGCTGCTGTTGTTACTTCTAATGGTGTTGCTGTGGTTACTGTTGCTGATCTTGCTGTTGTTACTTTTAGGATTCGGATTTTGTTACTGTTAAGTTTCTGATGTTGTTACTGTTCCTGGTGCTGATGAAGTAACTATTACTATTTATTCTGTTGTTACTGTTACTGGCACTGCTGTTGATATTTAAATTGTACTGCTGTTGTTACTGCTGCTGGTGCTGCTGTTGTTACTGCTGCTGGTACTGCTGTTGTTACTGTTACTGCTGCTGTTGTTGCTGTTACTGGCGCTGCTGTTGTTGCTGTTACTGGTGCTGCTGTGTGTTACTGTTTCTGGCGCTGATGTTACTGTTACTGGTGATGCTGTTTTTCTGTTACTGGTGCCGTTGTTGTTACTGTCGCTGCTGTTGGTATTTTAATGCCGCTGCTGTTGTTACTCTTGTAATGCGGATTTTGTTACTGTTAAGGTTCTGCTTTTGCTACTGTTGCTGGTGCTTATGTAGCAACTGATACATTTTTTACTGATGTTACTGTTACTGGTTCTGTTGTTGTTACCGTTACTGGGACTGTTGTTGTTACATTTTTTGGTGCTCATGTTGTTACTGTTATTGGTGCTGCTGTTGTTACTGTTACTGGTTACACTGTGGTTACTGATAGTAGTACTGCTCTTCTTACTGTGTCGCATTCTTCTCTTAAATTTAAATTTTATACTTTGCCCCGAGGGGCGAGTTTATTGGGCAGCTCCACTCATCTTGTGAGTGGACATACCGCCATAGCAGCACGTACAACACTCCCCAATAATAAGAAAACCCGCTGGGCTGTTCATCCTGTCACTTGTACCCTGACACAACTGGGGCTTGCTTAACTGTCTCAAGTGAACAGCTCCTCAAACAAGAAGATTAACATCTATCAACCCTTAAAAACTTACGTTATCTTGCGGGTGCAAAATGGGGAAATCTTTTAAGAACAGTATCAATATTTGACAAATAGTGTTTTCCTAACTCAAACAATGTGGGGTTTATTATTCTACACATACTTCTGATATCTCTCAGGTGTTCACATTCACGTAGATATTGGTCAAGGCAGTGTCCATCACTCTCACCACAGATTTTGCAACTTCGCTGATCAACTGTTGTTTCCAATCCATATCGCCATGGATATTTGTATCCAAGACAGATTCTCGCTATTACTGATTCTCTCCCTCGTCCTCCTCCTCTTCGGCCATAATGATTGGGATTGCCAGCTGCAACCATGTTGTGCCATCGTATAGATTCACTGGTTTGTTGTTGATGTTGTTGTTGTTGATACTGTTGCTTCTATCCTACTTTCCTCAGTTACCGTGTCACGGTGATGTTGCTTGACAGTACCTCTAATTTGTAGTAGAGTCTTGGGTATGAAGTATTCAATATGGTCTCCTTCAGCGCCTTCAGCAGCCAGCACATCTGCTCGTTCATTCAGACATATTCCAACATGGGAAGGAATCCACAGAAACTTGATGACTCTTCCCTGATTGGCAAGTACTCTCACAGCTCTCTTAATTTCAGCGACTATTGCAAGATTTTCTGCCGATTTTTACTTAGGCTTTGCAATGCTGCTCTTGAATCGGTGCAAATCACTGCACCATTAGTGTTCCGTTCAAGAAACCTTAGCGCCATAACAATGGCAGTTAGCTCTTCTTGCGTTGAAGAGGCATGGTTCTCAATACGTGCTTTTTCTTCATTCCTGCGATGGAAGTGTTGCTCGTTCTGCTTTTGTTACTGTTACTGGTGCCGTTGTTATTACTGTTGCTGCTGCTGCTGCTACTGTTGCTACTTCTAATGGTGCTGCTGTTGATATTGTTATTGGTGCTGATGTTGTTACAGTTTTTTGTTCGGCTGTTGTTATTGTTGATGGCGCTGATGTTGTTACTGCTAATAGTGCTGCTGTTGTTACTGCTAATAGTTCTGCTGTTGTTACTGTGAATAGTGCTGCTGTTATACTGCTCCTGGTGCTCCTGTTATTACAATTGCTGGCTCCGCTGGATTTATTGTTTCTGTTACTACTGTTATTACTGTTGCAGGTGCTGCTGTTATTACTTTTTCTGGTGCTGCAATTCTTACTGTTGCTGGTGCTCCTGTTATTACTGTTACTTGTCATGCTATTGTTACCGTTACTGGTGCTGCTGTTGTTACCGTTACTGTGCTGCTGTTGTTACTGTTATTGGTTCTGTTCATGTTATTGTTACTGGTTCTGCTGTTCCTACTGTTACTGGTTCTGCTTTTTTTTACTGTAACTGGTGTCGCATTTGTTACTGTTGCTAGTGCTGCTGTTGTTCTTTATATGGTGCTGCTGTTGTTCTTTATATGGTGCTGCTCTTGTTCTTTATATAATGCTGCTGTTGTTACTGTTACTGCTGCTGCTGTTGTTACTGTTGCTGCTGTTGCTGTTGTTACTGTTGCTGCTGTTGCTTTTGTTACTGTTGCTGATGATGCTTTTGTTGCTGTTACTGATGCTTCTGTTCTTACTGTTACTGATGCTGATGTTGTTACTGTTGCTGATGCTGTAGTTGCTACTGTTGCTGATGCTGATGCTGCTGTTGTTGTTGTTGTTGCTGATGCTGCGTTCTGATGTTGTTTTTGTTGTTGGTGCTGATGTTGTTACTGTTACTGGTTCTGCTGTTGTTACTGTTACTGGTGCTGCTATTGTTACTGTTACCGGTGCTGCTGTTGTTACTCTTGTGATGCGCCTTTGTTACTGTTAAGGTTCTGCTTTTGCTACTGTTGCTGATGGTGCTGTTGTTTCTTTGCTCATGCGGCTGTTTCTGTTAAAGTTCTGCTATTGTTACTTTTGCTGATTCCTATGTAGTAACTGTTACTGCTTATTCTGAGGTTACAGTTACTGGTGTCTGCTGTTGTTACTTTTAATGGTACTGCTGTTGTTACTGCTGCTGGTGCTGCTGTTGATACTGCTACTGGCACTGCTGTTGTTACTGGTGCTGTTGTTGTTACTTGTGCTGGTGCTGCAGTTGTTACTGTTACTGGCGCTGCAGTTGTTACTGTTACTGGCGCTGCTGTTGTTACTGTTACTGGGCCTGCTGTTGTTACTGTTACTGGTGCTGCTGTTGTTACTGTTACTGGAGTTTATTTTGTTAGTGTTACTGATGATGCTATCGTTACTGTTACTGGTCCTGTTGTTCTTACTGTTACTGATGATGCTGTTTTTACTGTTATTGGAGCTGCTGTTATTAATGTTGCTGGTGCTGATGTTGTTACTTTTACTGGTGCTGCTGTTGTTACTGTTACTGGTGCTGATTTTGTTAGTGTTACTGGTGATGCTGTTGTTACTGTTACTGGTGCTGCTATTGTATTGTTACCGGTGCTGCTGTTGTTGCTGTTGCTGATGCTGCTGTTCTTATTGTGGCTGATGCTGCTGTTCTGTACTGTTGGTGATACTGTTGTTGTTACTTTTTGCAGATGCTGCTGTTGTGGTTTTTGTTGCTGATGCTGTTGTTACTGTTACTAGCTCTGTTGTTTTTACTGTTGCTGGTGCTGATGTTGTTAGTGTTACTGGTGAGGTTAATGTTTCTGTTACTGGTGCAGCTGTTGTTACTTTTAATGGTGCTGTTACTGTTACTGATATTGGTGATGTTGTTGTTACTGTTACTGATGATGGTGTTGTTACTGTTACTGGTGCTGCGATTGTTATTGATTCTGATGCTGCTCTGTTTACTGTGTGACGGTAACGTGTTGGAAATGGTGGTCGGCAGTCTTCCAAATAGCAGGTGTCAATGCTGGGACACATATAGTTAATTTATATAAAAAAAAAGAAAAAAAAAGTGTGACTGCTCGTCTGATAATCTGTGGTAAGGCAAGATACACGAAAACACAAAATATAACAAAATACTTTACTTTAATCTAGAAAACACAAAATAAAATAAAGACGATACCTTGGCTTTTACAATAATGTAAGAAAAAATATTAAAATATATAACAAATTGAAAAGGGGGGAACTGGTTACGTTAACAAAATAAATGGTGCTGGAATATATGCGCTATCTATAAACCTCTTATTTGATCACACGAGGTGGGTCAATTCAGGTGTTCATAGTAGGAGCACGAGATATATTCTGGCTGGCAGAAATGCAAGGGACTCCAACAATAACTGGCGATGATTGTGATTGGCGAGGAACGGGAGTGGTGTGTTGGTTGGCGGCCAATGTGAATGCTGGACGGCCGCAAGTCGCTAGTTAGGCAGTTGAAGGGTTCGGCACATCGACCAGGTGTGCAGCAGGTGCTGGAGAGAGGGGGGGAGGAGGGAGTTGTTGGTGCGTGTGGCTGTCTTGATATATACGTTAAGCCACTACAAAACGTATCTTGCATATTGTTGAGGACGTGATGAAGTACGAAAATAGCAGGCTAAATCTCTGATAAGAGATTATCGTCACAACTCTCCCCCGAAGCCTGCTGTTCCGGTGAGTCACGTTCACGGGAGGTAGAGTGGAAGGTGGAGCTGCCTCTACCTCATGCACTCTGGAGAGGGCGTCAGTGATGATGTTATCAGGCCCCTTGATGTAGCAGATCTTTAAATTGAAGCCTTGACGATATAAAGCCCATCGCAGCAGACGTTGGTTATTAATTGGGCTTGATGTAAGAATCTCAGAGGGTTGTGGTCCGAATAGATGGTAGTGGACCTAGCACCGTGCAGATATGGTGCAAAGTGTTGTAAGCTCAGGACGATGGAGAGGAGTTCCTTCTCTATAGTACTGTATGTCAGTTCACAGAAAATGGTACCATCCGTTTTCTATGTGCGGCGGCTGGACGCCACTAGAGGAGGTAAACAAGAGCACAGGACGCCTGCCAAGCTTGGGAGCTACTCTATCAAGTAATCGTTTATAAGTATTAAAGTCAGTAACCAGGAATGACTTTACATCAACCTTACTACCAAGACTATCTCAGCTATACACAGACACCACACTGGCGACGAGGAGGATGAACGGGAACGCAGGTATTTTGTTCAACAAAACACAAGGAAGGAGCACATGCTGTCTCGCCCAGAGGAGGAAGGAGAAGCTGTCTGTGAGCACCATACCCGATGCTGTATGCAACTCCATGCTGTGTGCTGACTGTAGCTGTGTGCTGATCGTTGCTGTGCT
>WNGS01166537.1:273281-319461 GCA_020271785.1 Procambarus virginalis
TCTGTGAGGGGATGGTTCACCAGCTCACTTACAATAGTGCTCTTATGCCTGTGGGAGGCCAGTACACTTGTTAAGTGCACTTGTTAAGTGTGCGGACTTAACTTTGGTAACCAGCAACCGAAACATCTAGTGTTTGGCTCAGGGGAGAGCCCCAGTCACCAGCAGTCCAGAAATGTTACCGTGGCCGTGGTAGCATGTCTGTGGACAGAGATAGAGCCGATAGCATCTCTCATTGTATGGCTTGGTGCGAGGGACTAGCTTGCGCGGGAAACAGTTAGGCCGCTGGCGTGGGTAGCTGTGGCCACCCGCTCGCTAGCCATTTGAGCCGTCGCCATGGAAACAGACGCCATCTTAGTAAACATCTTGAGCCGCCATGTTGGTCGGCCATCTTGGAGTTGCCCTAGGGGCTATGCTACACCGTCGCTGATTGGAGGAGAGAGGTAGGCCCCAGTATGCCTTCCTCTCATTGGGTATTTCGAGGAATACGCGGGAATCGACGGTGTGAGCGTCATTCTGGAGGAGCCATCACCCTGTCAAGACGCTCCTATGCTCAATTCGGCCAAATGAGTATAGTGCGTCGGGGTGGCTTAATTAACTACTCAGCTGCTGCACCTCCTGCTTCATCTACGACAGCGGTCGTCACAGAATCCGGCCGAAGTCGTCGCTTGGAGGGAAAAGACAGTGTACAGTGGGTAGAGAAGATCTTGTGATCGGTCTGGGATCGTGGGGTAATGTGCATACGAGCAGTAACAGACTCGTAGATCCCATACCAGTGATGATTAGACTTGCTAGTGCTCTGTAGCAGTCGATGGGAACGGGGAAATAAGTGTTAGTGCTTTAAGGCAGATTTCCCATGTTTGTTTAAGACGAATCATTGTGCGCGTCACCTGTGTACGAACGCTTCACTTACGGGTGGGTCGAGGGTACGAAACAAGCCGTGTTGTGGAGGGTTCGGTGCGCGCCATTGTACGAACGATACCGCTGTGGTACCAACCAGCCAGCCTACCACCACTGAGCCAGCCACCCATAGCGGGGTGCCTGATGTATGGGAATGGTGTGTGTAAGCCGGCAGTATGAATGTAAGTACCTATGTGTGTATTTCTGGTGATTAGTAGTCTCTAAAGCTTGAATTCGAGGTCAAGTGTTCCGTCGCATTGTCACGCAGCACCTGTAGGTGAAGTGAAGTGTGGACGAGGAGATAATCACCCTTGTCATCTGTCAGTCCTGAGGGACGTACGTCTTGTGAGCACAGACGTACAGTGTGTGTGTGTGTGTGTGGGTACACACGGGAACAGAGTATATACATAGATTAGCCAAGGACTGAGAGGATGTCCATGTAATATTATATTATTCCATTGTGGTAATTATTCATTCTTGATCGTCCGTGGGACGGAGTGATATCATTTCATGTGTAGTCTTGCAGGTGTGGAATTTCAACACTGAGCGCTCAGGTATGTGGTAACGTCAGTGATTCCTGGCAATGATTATTGTGGAGTGTGCCTACAGTGTGGTTTTAATTTCTTGTATTGTTCCCAGGACCGTGACAAATGGGATTTATATATATATATATATATATATATATATATATATATATATATATATATATATATATATATATATATATATTGTGGTTGCAGTATTAACGTAATTTTGGTAGAATTGGTGAGTGACGAGGCTGTCGGGAGTGACAGCCCTCGCTCTGTCGAGTAACGTAAACTCGGGAGTGTTTATTCGGCATGCGTGATCGATAAATCACTCACCCATGTGATTTAGGAGTGCGAGATCTCCTTAGTGTTCCCAATAACGTTTGATAGCTGTAGGCTACATGTGTCAGCAGTAATTGTATATATATATATATATATATATATATATATATATATATATATATATATATATATATATATATATATATATATATATATAATCGTAGTGTCACGGTGCCCAGTGTTATTGTGTTATTTACTGTGTGATTATTGCAAATTTGGGACCTATGTTCTAGGGGTTATTGAGAGCACTGGGGTCATTTGCAACAGTAAGTAAATAAGTAAGTGTTGAGCAGTATTCTAATACTTGGAAATTAGAGTACTTGCAGTGTGTGTTGTTGCAAAGGGGTTGTCATTGTTAGTGATTGTTGCTAGAGTTGAGCAATCACCGTGGGTGACTGCAGTTCAGTAAAGCCATTGTGGGGGCAGTGTTCTAGAGGGTTCATGTCCTGTATGTTATTTTACTAGGTTCTGCAGTATTGTCATTGCAACCGGATTGTAACGTAAATCACTGTGATTTGTTAGTGTGATTTGACATTGTCGTGGGTGAACTCGGCTGTAGACGAGTACTTGGATATACATATATTCTCCTGTTTATCTGGTAGGACATCGAAGTCCAGTATTCAGTGAGGTGATTGCGAGGCAATTAATATAACCGAGGGAACGCCCATTGCTTAAGAGAATTTGTTCTTTTACAATATGAGTAACGTAGAATACGCTTGGGTTAATTTACTTTCCTGCAAGCAGCTACGGTAGTCTCAAGGAGCCTAGCCACCAGCCAGATAAGAATTAGAGTATTGTCTGTCGTAATTAACGGTCAGTGGGCCGGGTAATTGATGTGTTTCAGGAAGTCAAAGTAATTAATCTCGATCCTTGTTGATCGACTCACACGAAGGCTACATTGTTCCATTAACGTAACGTCGTTATTTATGTCCGGAAGTACCGGCACTTGATTGACTCGTGGGAAGAGTAACGTCATTTTTGAATAACGTAAACGTGGTGCCTAATTACTGTTATTAGCCACCTGAATTGGTCTGAGTATGGAAGGCTCAGACGGAATTCATACCTTAATGTAAATTGCTGAGCCAGTGTGAAAGGTTGCGTATTTAACTGTTTAATTATTGATCTTGAGGATAGTAATTAATTACTCTAAAGGTAATCACGAGTGATTACCGTTCTCTTAGCACTTTGGACATTGTAAATCAGAGTTTACCATCGCTGAGTGATTAGTAACCGATTAACGTAAATTAACGTAACTAGTAAAGAGATTAATCAGCTGTCTTGTAGTACAGGGATTAATGGGATTTTCTCACTGAATGCTCGACGGGTAGAGTGTTGTGTAATTTCCGCGTTACTAGTGACAGTTGTAAGAGTTATTAAATTAACGTAAATGTTATTGTGTTATTAACGTAAATCAATTGTATTGATTGTTGATCGTCCGTGGGACGAAGTGTTAACGTAAAGATTAATTTGAGGAAGGGTGCTGGAGTTGCCAGTGAACCCATTAGTTATTGATGTCATTGAAAGACTACTGATTTGATTGCATTGCAACCGCTATTGCAGGTGTAGACTGCACTGAGGCGTAGAACAGTTAGGAGGTTACTGGAGACGTGTTTCAGAACTCACTGTGTCATTTGTTGTAATTGTGATTATAGATCTGTTAGTTCTTGCTTGCTTGTTGATTCCTCTGTGGTCACGCTTATGTTCGAGTTAGTTCATTATGCAGTCCGAGGGGCTGGTGTCTAGCTGTCATCGATAGTGTCACAGGAAGGATTTCGAGTAACGTCATTGACATTCTTTTGTTTTGTTGTAGTAGTTAGTACTTTATTGAATAAACTAAGTTGTTATGTTAACACTGTCTTTTCGTTACACCCCACACATTATTATTGTTATGCAAATGTTCTTCACACTCGACTATTGGAGACTTATTTCTGAGCTTTGGATCAAATATACGGCACTACACAACAATAAATTATTGTTGTGAGAGCCCAGGACCTACTCGTTAGATTCGCTTCGGCGATTAGCGAAGGTCGACGACCCAAGTGGAGGGATTTCAATTTCATTGGGGTCTCGGCGTTTGCTCGCGCCTAGTCAATTGTTCGTACAGGGTCCCAAAGTGAGGAATGAGCTGCTTACTACAATGGTGTGTTAGCTAAGCAAGTCCTTCCTCAGGGACCTAGTTGAATATCACGACAGGAATAATGGTTAAAGAATAAAGAAAATTCTTAGAAATTTTCCGAGCTCAATTCCTTATACCAATTGCATTTATTCCAATGTACTGACGTAAGTCAGCACAGCTCAAAAAAACTCTCACACTGTCTCTCTCGTCTCTCTTCTTTGTTTCTCTCTCTCCTCCTATATCTCTCTCTCTCTCTCTCTCTCTCTCTCTCTCTGTCTCTCTCCTATCTCTCTCTCTGAGTCTAACTCTATCTCTCTCTACTCGCTATCTCTATCTCACTCCTTCGGTCTCTGTCTCTTATGTTCTTCGTGTCTGTCTCTTTCCATTTCTCTCTGTATCTCACCAAGCTGCTTCTCTTCTTTCGGACTCTCCTCTTTTTGTTACTCTACTTCTCTCTCTCTTTCTCTTTCTTTCTCTCTCTTTCTCTCTCTCTCTCTCTCTCTCTCTTTCTCTCTCTATTTGTTTCTCTCCTTCTCTCTCTACCTTTGTTTCTCTCCTCTCTTTCTGGATGTCTCTCTGTGTATCTCTCTCCTTTTCCCTCTTCCTTCCTTTCTCAATGAGTCTCTCTCTTTCTGTTTCTCCCTGTCTGTCTCTCTCCAAATGCAATAGAGATAATTATATCAAATAATTCTAGTAATTATTAATTAGCCTTAACATTTAAAAAACCTTTGTTCTAAAACGCCATATAATAACATTCACAAAGTTTTATTAAAACTTTATGGCCTCACGGTATATATTAGTCTTAACAAATTCTCTAAAAATAAGATTAAAAAATGCAATTTATTTTTCAATCGTTTTGAAAACGAGAAAATGTTTGCTGGGAGGTAAGTGACTTAATTCGTGTGAGAATAAATGAGTGTGTAAATGACTGTGAATGATTGAGTGAGAGTGAGTGAGTGAGTGCAGGAGAGACCAAGGTGGGAAGACAGTATCAGCCTCAGTATTTCCACTTACCTAACCAATACTCTGTGGAGGCGTTACCGAAGCCGGTCTTGTAGGCCTCCCAGTCTCTCCTGAAGATCACCGCAGGAACAACTCCTGTGTCTCTCTGGAGGAACACCGTCCATCCTCCTGAAGAACAAGTCATTGTTAGGTTCAAAATGACACATAACAGCTGAGAGCTTTCTTAAACACGTTGCTTATATAATTACAAGGAAAAATTTCATAATTAATTAATTTATGATGAAGTGTGATCATTTCATTTCCTCCCAATTCTAACAATTACCAATAATTTAGGCAATGTTCAATTTTCAAAATGGCACTGCAAGTGTCACCAGTGTTTCCCATGGTGAGTGATTATGGTGGTGGTAGTGTTACTAGTGTCACCATGGTGGTGATAGTGGTGGTGGTAGTGTTACTAGTGTTTCCCATGGTGGTGATAGTGGTGGTGGTAGTGTTACTAGTGTCACCAAGGTGGTGATAGTGGTGGTGGTAGTGTTACTAGTGTTTCCCATGGTGGTGATAGTGGTGGTGGTAGTGTCACCAGTGTCACCATGGTGGTGATAGTGGTGGTGGTAGTGTTACTAGTGTTTCCCATGGTGGTGATAGTGGTGCTGGTAGTGTTACTAGTTTTTCCCATGGTGGTGATAGTGGTGCTGGTAGTGTTACTAGTTTTTCCCATGGTGGTGATAGTGGTGGTGGTAGTGTTACTAGTGTTTCCCATGGTGGTGATAGTGGTGCTGGTAGTGTTACTAGTGTTTCCCATGGTGGTGATAGTGGTGCTGGTAGTGTTACTAGTGTTTCCCATGGTGGTGATAGTGGTGGTGGTAGTGTCACCAGTGTCACCATGGTGGTGATAGTGGTGCTGGTAGTGTTACTAGTGTTTCCCATGGTGGTGATAGTGGTGCTGGTAGTGTTACTAGTGTTTCCCATGGTGGTGATAGTGGTGGTTGTAGTGTCACCAGTGTCACCATGGTGGTGATAATGGTGGTGGTAGTGTTACTAGTGTTTCCCATGGTGGTGATAGTGGTGGTGGTAGTGTTACTAGTGTCACCATGGTGAGTGATAGTGGTGGTGGTAGTGTTACTAGTGACACCATGGTGGTGATAGTGGTGGTGGTAGTGTTACTAGTGTTTCCCATGGTGGTGATAGTGGTGCTGGTAGTGTTACTAGTTTTTCCCATGGTGGTGATAGTGGTGGTGGTAGTGTTACTAGTGTTTCCCATGGTGGGTGATAGTGGTGGTGGTAGTGTTACTAGTGTCACCAAGGTGGTGATAGTGGTGGTGGTAGTGTTACTAGAGTTTCCCATGGTGGTGATAGTGGTGCTGGTAGTGTTACCAGTGTCACCATGGTGGTGATAGTGGTGGTGGTAGTGTCACTTGTGTTTCCCATGGTGGTGATAGTGGTGGTGGTAGTGTTACTAGCGTTTCCCATGGTGGTGATAGTGGTGGTTGTAGTGTTACTAGTGTCACCATGGTGGTGATAGTGGTGGTGGTAGTGTCACCAGTGTTTCCCATGGTGATGATAGTGGTGGTGGTAGTGTCACCATGGTGGTGATAGTGGTGGTGGTAGTGTCACCAGTGTTTCCCATGGTGGTGATAGTGGTGGTGGTAGTGTCACCAGTGTTTCCCATGGTGAGTGATAGTGGTGGTGGTAGTGTCACCAATGTTTCCCATGGTGGTGATAGTGGTGGTGGTAGTGTTACTAGTGTTTCCCATGGTGGTGATAGTGGTGGTGGTAGTGTTACTAGTGTTTCCCATGGTGGTGATAGTGGTGCTGGTAGTGTCACCAGTGTTTCCCATGGTGGTGATAGTGGTGGTGGTAGTGTCACTAGTGTTTCCCATGGTGGTGATAGTGGTGGTGGTAGTGTTACTAGTGTTTCCCATGGTGGTGATAGTGGTGGTGGTAGTGTTACTAGTGTTTAAATTACAGTTTGTGTTATTACCAATATTATCCTTATAAAATCCTGTTAACCATGGATCATTAAGATCTCTTGTTGATATGTAATAATCATATTTCTTTGGAATCATTCATTAAATTGTGCATTATGTCTCAATGTTTCACTTCTTTAGATATACAGTATAGTACAAAAAGATAGGATAAAAATAAACCAGTAATATTTTTTTTTTTATTGAAATAACTGCATCAATATTTTTACAGCTGACAGGATTTGTTTCTCACAGGTGCATTATTTGTTAAAAAAATGGTTTATTGTTACACACAATGGTGCTACATAGCCTTCCCAGCTTGGTGCCTTCTTTTGATAAATACTTACTGATTGTTACACAGCCAAATTGTGTAACAGGAAGAGATCTTGGACACAAATTTGTTAAATGCTAAATGTAGAGGAATCAGCTGAGCATTCCTCAAATAAAATAGGCTGCCTCAGCTTTTAAGGTAAATAAAATAAGCATTCCTCAAATAAGTTGCTGCCTCACCTCACTGCCTTACTGCTACATAGCCTCCCTTGCATGGTGCCCTCTTTTGATAATTACTGGTTCCACACACCCAAATTGTGTAACAGGAAGAGCTCTTGAACCCCTATTTCCCTCTCTCTTTTTAATAATCCATATAGTCATAATTATAGGTATTCAATGAGAAAAGTTTTTGAAGTTTTTACCCTAACCAAACATTATTTGGGCAGCATGTTTTTATTTTATGTCTCACCGAGATTTAATTTCAAAATAATACCAAACTAAATAAATTAAAAATAGGGGGTGTACCTGAGCGATACATACCCATCTAAACTTATTACTAGGTGAACTTGGTGATAGTAAATGCTTCCATCAGGCAGGGCTCATCACTTTCTCTCATATTTCATGTTCACCAGTGTTTATTTACTTAATAACTACTGGTATAATATCTTGCTATTATAAAATTAATTCTACAATCATAAAAGACATATTTACTTCAAGTTTCAAGCAGAGAATGCATATATAACTAACACGAAGGACTTCTCTTCACGAGATTCGCCAACTAATAATCTTTTGTTTATATTAAAATCGATCGCAGTGTTGTGTAGTAGAGAAAAATCCAGTTTACGTAAAGCTACGAGTAGTCGAGTAGTCGACAGCACACTTAGCTGACAGTCCAAACATACAAAGGTTTTTCTTCTTAGTGTGGCTACCTGAATACCGACGTAGCCGCTACGAAGGCGCTAAGAAGAAAAACATTCGTAGCTAAGAAGAAAAACATTCATAAGTACATTCGTGAATCTGGCCCCTGGTCCACTTTTCTTAATATCCCTTTCCAGTCGTATAACAACTCACAGCAGGACGGAAGATGGTGCCTGTTACCTCTAAATTGTTTCAAGTCAAATGTGGACCAGAGACATTACATCTACACTAACCAGAGGACATGTTGGTAGTGACCTGTTTAGGCTAATGACCTCACTCTTACCCACACCATCACCCCAACATCCTGCAACACCCTCTCTCTCCTCCTCCGTCACCTGTCGCTCATCAATCACTTGTCAATTCCTTATAACCTTTCCTCCATCTACCTGTCAGGTAGACGGAGGTTAGTTCACCGTGAGCCTTCATTCAGTGCGCACCATGGCACACTACATCATGGAAAGATGAACTTTAACGGCCTGTATGAGGTGCGATACGTCCCTTCACCAAATCAGTGCTGTCGTCTGGAATGTGAAAAATGTGCCAAGCCTGCACTAGATCATTACGACGTCAAGTATACATGATGTCAGAAGATCTTTTACAACAATTGTAAGTATATCACTATTATTCTCACAGTTCCTTTATCGCAAGGTTATTTGCATAGGTCCTTATGTTGTGCAAACTAAACACTCTTATAGTGAGAGATTATTTACTTAGAAAAGCTATTACATACCTCACTATTTAATATATGTTTGTTAATTTCAGTTTACAACTCAGTCGCTCGCCCCTACTGTTTACCTTCACCTCGAGATGTTAGACGATGGAATGAAGTAACACACAAACGTAAGCTCAATTTACTACTTCCACCTATGTTATATTTTCATCAAACACATGCAAGCTCTCACTTAATATTTCCCTTCTATACCTATGTTGAATAACGCTATTTCCATTTCAGGTTACTTTCCTTACCGTAATAGCAGAAGACGACAGACAGATGTCGCTGACTCATTAACCATCCGCTCAACACTCGGTTAAGGACCCATAGTCACACATCCGTTCAACCCCCTTATCAGCTCATAAGTTAATAGTATATATTTTAGTTTTATATCTTATGAATATTAATTTTCATCTTCTAGTCTATTCCATCACCTCCTTAATTTATATATATATATATATATATATATATATATATATATATATATATATATATATATATATATATATATATATATATATATATACATTATGTTTTCTTTCTCCACACCACTATCAAGTCCATACATATATACCACACCACTATGTATAGACTTGATATCTACCAGTGAGAACAGTAACAGCACCAGCAGTGGAGAAGAGAGATGCAGAAGTAGGATGACCCTGCATCGTTATCGCTGACGTCTGACAGCACAGATAAGCAGTCTATACCTCGAGATGAGTCACAGTCCACAGCTCGAGGAGGGGAAGGTTTACCACCAACTGCATACAAACATCCATCCTCTTCACCCTCTCCTCTACCACCAAGCAGTAGCAGCTGTAGGGGCAGCAGCAACAACAGCAGTGACATTAACAGTGAGGGAAGCCAGGGACTTTGTCTCATTAACGCTGTCATCTGAGACTGAAGATGCTGTTGCGGAGCACTCTCCCCTGTTCGCGGAGGGGGGCCCACACCCCCCCCCACACATTCCCAGCCCTCCTCCTCCTCCGCCCCCCACGAGAAATACAACCTCAAGTCATAGACACAATTGATAATTATAACCGAGGCTATGTTTGGCTTTCTTTCTTTCTTTATACCAGCATATGCTAATACTTCCCCTGGGGTGTATTTAAAAACATACTGACAATTTTTTATTGATGAGATTCGTAGCCATTTCTCAAATCACCCCTCTCTACTAATTTACCCTCACATCACACTGATTGTGCACAATTTAAATATACATGAAGACGAGGAAGAAAATTTGCTAGACCCAATCAATAATGTTGAATTTCCTATAAGGGGAGAGGCATGAACAGTTACTCAAGAGGAGGCAAAGACACTTATAGATTTCTGGGTGGATGAATTTATCGAGAAAATAGAGTTGTATCTGGAACAGAAGGAGATCTAATGTCTTGGTTGAGTGTCTTACAGGTTTTTACATCAACTGAACTCAAATCGATCACCTGTAAGGTTAGGTTCACATATTGACTATCCTGAAGGTTTGCATGGAAAGCAGTTTGTTTTCAATCCAAACAGTGAAGCTGATATCTGCCTTATGCAATGTGTTGCTGTATATAAATGCTTAGCTAAGGGTATGCATCCAGATAATATTCGCACTAGATCTGTGAATGCTAATTGGTGTCTCAGGCACATTAATTGGCCAGCAGATGTTAATTCTGCACTAACATTTGAGGATATCACTAAAGTAGAAAAAATACATAAAGTAAGACTCTTTGTATATTCACTGGAAAGAGATGAAAATACAAGACGACACTATATCACACTAGCTAGGAAAGGAAGAGGTGAGTTTAAGAACATTATTTCGTTGTTGGTGTTGGAAGCTCAACATCTAGTATTGATAAAATATTTTAACCAGTATGTGCGCAATATGCGCAGAAATCCAAATGTCAACCCATCTCACTACAGCTTTTGTCATTGTTGTTTGGTATCACTACCTCCTACACATATGCTAGCTCATGAGGGGTCATGTAAAGTACACCAAACTCTTAAATTTTATCCAGTAGAGAGGAAGATTACATTCTGTAACTATGGACGAGGGTATAGACCTAGTCACATGTGTTTTTATGATTTTGAGTGTATGTTAAATCGCTCTAATCCTAAAGGAATGATAGAATCACGTCACACTGCGGTAGTATACGCTTACTTTTTCATTGACAGACAGATGAATATTGTTGAGAATGAAACTTACTTAGATAAGGACATTGTCAATCACTTTGTAACCACACTAGAAGCGTCATGGGCTAAAATCAAGAGGGGGCTTGTATCCTATGCACTTCACATGTCCCCACAACAACAAACTTTATTTGAGACAAAAACGGCCTGTGACACAATAATCACACAATAAGACTTCACAATTATAAAGCCACTTACTGTGAAAGATGCAGTTTACAATGTATAAATCCCCATAAGTTTCATTTAAACTTTTTACATAACGCTTCCTATGATTTAGGGGTGATCCAAAACGATATGATGGACCGACTTGAGATGAAAGTAGATGTATTAGCTCGGGATGGATTTAAGCTTATGAAAATTGACGTGAACATGTTACAATTTCTGGACAGTTTAGGCCTTCTCAATAGTTCACTAGGAAGAGTAGCTAAAGATCATATTGATAGTGGGAACCTACCACCTTCACACCCCTCCGTGGTGTCGCCTTGTCATGGTGAGGAGCTCACGTACACCTCCCTAGGACAGGTGAGGGTTGCCTTTGCCCCTATCCTGCCCCTTTTTGGGAGTTGTACGTGCAGATGGGCACCATGTAGGGACCTTGTGAATCATCAGTCCCCCCACTGGAAGGGTTGCCTGTGAGGAGCTGCCTTGAGTGGATGTCTTGGTGTCCAGGCAGGGGCAATCAGGGGAATAAGGTTTTGCACCAGTGTGGGAGAATGGACGATGAAGTAAAACTTCCCTGTTAAAAAGGGGGAGCACCGCTATGGATGACACACCCCTTCCTACACTGGCCTGTGCTCGGCCTCCCTGGCTGCCCTGGTAGGTGATATCCCTTGGATCCAGGCCCAGAATGTTTCAAATGATTGCTTAATGGATGACTACACGACCTTTCTTACACAGGCTCATGGGGTGGGTGAGCACGCCCCTGAGTCGGACTGTGATGGAAGATCTGGCTCTGTAGCACCCGCTTCATCGGGCCCAGACCAGACTACTCACCTCTACCCTACCCCCCAGCTCCCTTCCCTTCTCTGTGGTAGGGTCGAGCCCCAAGCCTCCAGTGGTGACCACCTCGTCCCTGGCGCGACTCCATCTCTCATTGTGACTACTGTACCTTTTAATTAACCCCTCTCTCTCTAGGGGTTCTCACCGCCGTCCCCACCACGGCCACTCTCGCATGCTTCCTTCCCATATTAATTCGTACCATGCCTTGGTCCTGCTATGTGGACTAAATACTTTGACCTCCATCATTTGCATTCTACTCCTCCCGACGATTTCTCCCTACATAGGCACCTTGTTGATTCGGTAGATGCCTCTGTTACTCTTAACCCCCCCCCCCCATCTTGGTACACGTGTTGTTGCTGGATGCAGGATGCAGCTATCCGCTAAGCCACATTGTCCTGTATTGGGAAGACCCCTGTTTGGTCTCCAAGAATGTTCGGTTAAATGCCAGTGTTGGCACTGTTCTCCTCCCACACCATGTTGCAACCGGTATTAGGGACCTCAAGGACGGTCACGAGGATATTAAGCATATCCTCGAAGCCCAAGGTCCTTCTGTTCTCCAGGTGGACACGTTCACCCGACCCTCATGTGGTCGTCGCCGTCAGCCTCTTCGAGTTGTGAAAATTACCTTTGATAGTAGGACCCTTCTGCCCTCTGTTATTCTTGCTGGTGCCAGGTGCTCTGTTCAGGAGTACATTCCCTCTTCTCAGCTTTGTAATAAATGCTCTATGTTCGGGCATGGTACCTTCAGATACTCCAGTACTGCCTCTCTATGTCTTATGTGTGGGAACGAAGGTCACTCCAAGTCGGAGTGCTCTTCTCCCCAGATTTGCTGCCTCAATTGCGGTGAGGCCCACCCTACCTTCTCGCATACTGGTATCGACTACAAGCTTGAGGCAGCCGTCCTCAGTTGGAAACACCGGGATCGGGATCGTTCGTCTTTTCCTGAGGCGAGATGCCAGGTTCGCCGTCTCCCCCTTTTCGCTGGTGTATCTTATGCTCGCGCATTGCATTTCTTCCTCTCCTCGTCCATCCCTCCTTCTTCAGTCTCACAAACGTTGCCAGGCCTTAGATCTAGACACGCCCACCGCCTCCTCCCCTGTTCCTTTACGTTCTGTCCCGAAGGGTCCCCTTCCTGGTTCTACATCTGGAGTTTCCATCTTCCTTCCCAGTCTGTAATGTCCCTTTGTCTTCTTCCCTTCTCCTTTCGATCCTCCTTTCCATTCTTCTCCGCTGTCTCTTAGACTTCCATGCCACCTGTTTGTATAGGTTGTTGTCCATCATCCTCCCAGCATTCTTCGTGTTGTTTGCTCCCGTGTTTTCTTCTCCGGTTGAGACGCTTGAATCTGTCGCCCAGTACGTTGTTGCTGGAACACCTGTCTCTCTCAGAACGTAGCCTGGCTCGTCTCCTTCCTCCTTCCCAGCGGGTAAGATGGCATCACTTTCTTTCTCGTCCCCCACCTTGACTCTATCACTCCGTCCCCTCCCATTTCGGTGGTAGGGCCCCTGCCCCTGCTGTTGGGGTTTTCTTTAGCCCCCGATTCCCTCTTGGTTGCTGCCCTTGCTGAGGCGCTGCCCTTCCTCTTCCTCCTGTCCTTGACCAGTCCTCTCGGTTGTCTCCTTCACCTCGTCCTCTGGGCCCTGCCCGTCCGCCTCTGGTCTGTTCATCCCGCTCCCTTCCTTCCGTTCTTACTCTATTTACCCATGCCCCTAACCCTGACTTCGTTGACCCTGATCCTGATCCTGGGCTTATTTAACATGCTGTGTTGTTTTTTATCTTTGTTTCTTCATTGTTCTCTTGCTGTTTCTTTCCCTTTGATGATGTACATTCTTCAGTGAATGTTCGTGGATATTATGCCAATTTCCATGAACTCCAACTTCCAACACAACGACAGACTGTTGTGTCTGTCTCCAGGGGCCGATGCTTGTGCTCGTCTAGTCGCTTTCGTGGTTATTCCTTCTCTCCCCCCCCCCCCCCCCCGCCTTCCCGCTTTTGCTGGGACCCATAACACTACTGCTCTCTTGATTCGTTCTGATATTCCCATTGTCTGCCTATTTTTTCCATCGCCTATCCAATGTTCTGCGGCCCGTGTCTTTGTGAGTAANCCATTCTCTCCAGGTGCCTTGCCAAGAGGTAGGGGCGGGTTAAGGCTAATTGTAGCTCGCTAAGGTGTACATGTTGTCGACGTCGAGCATGGGTAGCAGTATGGCACGGTCAATTTCTTGTCGAGGGAGAGTTCTTGGCATGAAGGAAGGGTGTTGAGAGGGTAACTTTAAGACATTCAGCAAGAACATTTGCACGCTCCTGAGGTGTTTGACAGAGTGAGCCCGTTGATCATCAGGGAAACGAAGGGAATGTTGGGCGACCTTTAATGCTGTTAAATGTAGCCCAGACTTTTGAATGTGGCGTAGTGGGTGTGAGGCTATCACAAAATTTTGCCCATGATGCTCGCTTTGCTGACAGTATGGTTTTTTGGCTTCTGCTGTGGCCCGCCGGAGATTAACCCAGTTCTGTAGGGAGGGTTGACGTCTTTGTTTTTGTATGGCTCGTCGGCGTAAAGCGACTGTTCCGTGCACTTCCGCGTTCCACCACGGTTTAAGTGGTTTGTTGGACCTATGTCCTGAAGTTTTCTTGAGCATTTGGGTGGCTGCAGAATTTATGGCCGAGGTGATTGTGGACAGTCGCGTGTTTGGGTCTACATCGTCTGTATCTGGGAGACAGACAGTATCAGCCCATTTTTTCTTATCTTTTTCTTAATGTTCCACTTGGGGAGCGTTAGGGGGTGGGTTGGTGGCTGAAAGTAGTAAATTTTATAATGAGGGGTTTGTGGTCACTACCATATCTGGTCCAGTATGAAACTGTAGTTCATGTTGAAAGTGCGCCGAGCCAAAGCAGATGTCCAATGAGGCTTCATAATTGGTTCTGTAGTTAAAGTAGGTTGCAAGGTAGGCGGGCGAAAGAAGAATTATGGTGTAGTGTCTAAGTAGTTATATAAATCGGTGCCTGCAGTATTTTGGGTACCTCTACTCCATGTGGGGTGGTTTGCATTTAGATCACCTGTAACAATGATCGGTTGCCGTAATTGGTTAGATAGAATTCCAGTTCATTTAAATTTATTGTGCCACCAGGGTTGTATATACCCAGAAAGGATATGTGTGTACCATTGTAGGGTATTAGGCATGCTAAAATTTTCTAGTTTACCGTTCACAAAATGTGTAAGCGTTACAGGTTTACATGTCATGTTACTCCGTGTTAGGAGGAAAATACCACCACCCATACGTTTGGTCTGTCCAGTTCTGCATCTGAAAGTTTTTAAAATAGGATTTTGTTTGGGAGTGAGCCAGGATTCGGTTATGAAAGCTAAGTCCGGTTTGGATGAGTAAAGGAATTGTTTAAGTTCTGTGAGGGATGTTTTAATGCCTTTTGCGTTCCAAGTCATGAAGGTTAGGGGAGCCATTTAGGATGTGTGGGTTATGGATGTGTCTGTTTTCCTTGGTATGCCAGTAAGTACGTGTTGGATACCTGGATGCGACTGTGGGCTGTGTCTTACTCTTGGTACTGGCGGTTTGGGTTTGTGGCAAGTCAGCCTGTGGAATGATTTTGGTAAGGCGTGCTAGGGAGTTATTTATGAGTTTTTCTATCATCTGTTCAAACAATGTGTGTCCAGCAATGGTGGCTTTGTTTGGGCGGATGTCAGTGTCTGTAGCTGTTGATGGGATGTCTTTTGGGTCAGCCTCAGGGGTGGGTTGTGTTACTTGTGTAAAGAATTTAGTTAGAAGTCGGTCCAGCGTCTTTTCTAGTGCATTTTCGATGCGTGTGACAAAAGTTTCAACAAGATCATTTTCAATGCGAGTGACAAGAGTTTCAACAAGATCAGGACTCAGTTGTGCATTTTGTGAGAGATGGTTGGGCCCTGGGGTTGTGGAATGTCGGTGACAGATATATCAGGTACACGCAAAGGCTGTGTTTGAGTGTGAGGTAGTGTTTGATGATGGGCTGTGTTAGGTTGTTTCAATGCACTACTGTATAGCAGGTTGTTGGTAGGGAGAACCTTAGGTTTTGCTCCTGCTGCTATGTATGAAGGACATTGTTTGAATGTAATGTCGTGATCGCCACCACAGTTTGAGCAGGTAAGTGTATCTGATGTACAATCTTGCGTGTAATGGGAACCAGAGCATTTCCCACATTTAATGTCTTTCGTGCAGCCTTTCCAGGTATGGTTAAAACTTTTACATTAAAACACTGAGTGGGACTTGGTATATACACCTCTAGTTTATGGAGAAGCCATTTAACCAAATCCTCTCAGTGGGGAATGTAGTCTAGAAAGGTAAGCAGAGCAGTGCCTGTATCACTCAGTTCTCCGTTTGTTCTTCGCATAAATTTTTGGATTCCATAGATCAGGATGTCATGTGTCTCACGTTGTGCTTTGATGTCGTCTACACTGATGTCTACCACATGTCGGATTACATATTTTGTTAATCGGTCCCCTAGTGGTTTGTAGCACTTGACTTTGTGGCCACAGATGTCAGTAATGTCTGAAAGCTTTAGTTCTTCGCCATGTTTGTGGTCCACTGCGATCAGGTTTTTTTGTTTATTTGGTCTCATATCGTGCACGTTGATCCCGAATATCTTGGGAATGGCATTATATATGATACTTTGTGCCCGGCTATTTCTGAACACATTTTCCTCTTTGCCATCAAAGGCAATGATGAAAGTTTGCAAATCAGAACAACTTGGCCTACCTTGGTTGAGCTGTGGAAGTTGATACTGAGGCCGCGTGGTGCCGGCATGGTCTCTGTTTACCTCTGTAAGTTGGCGGCGTTTCGCCTCCAATCTGTTTGCCTTGCTGTGATGTTTGCTGTCTAGGAAATCTCCATCTAGATCCTCTTCTAAGACCGGGTGACGTTCATGATCTAAATGTGTGGTATGCAACAGTGGTTTCCCAGTGTCCTCAAAGGTATCATCAATATTTGTAGGAGAGACGCTGCATGAACCTCCACCAGTCGCCATGACGCCAGGAACCCTCAAACAGGATAGGTCCATGTACAGAGCCCTGTGGGACTTCACGCCAATCTGAGGACTAAAAAATTTGGGATGGAATTGAATGGCTCCAACCACATGGACGGTCGGGGATTGAACGCCGACCTGTATGACGCGAGACCGTTGTGGTAATTCCCATAAAAAAACTCACACCTGTACTATAGCTGCTATTGCCACTCACTACTCATGCCATCGCCATTCCTCACTCCTGCAAGACTATCAGTTCATAGTCCTCGGTGTCCTTAAACTGCTAGAACTCGCCTCCCTCGCACTTGCCTGAAGTGTTGTAGTCTTCGGTAGTCAGTATGAATGTGTCAGGCTGAGTTACTCCACTGAATGAGGGTGCTGGACCTCTGAACTCGAGAGCTCAACTAGCCTCCTCTCAACGAAGCCGTGAATCTCTGAGCGCCAGCCGCTCTGCAACCTCTCAGCCTTGCCTCCCAGTGACGTCACAGACCCAGGGGTGTGCACTCATTGGTCACTCTCGTCACGTGACCACAGCCAGACAATCACCAGCCTTCTGGCATCTTCACGTTTCTGGCGCAATCCTGGCAGGGCCATCACCATTTTGTATACACTAAGGGCGTAAGCCCCCTTGTAAGCCAAAACTAAAATAAAATTTTGATATTCGCTAGCATGTACTCTTGCTAGCAGTCACCTATGTCGAACGGATCCCTGCATCTCAGGGGCCTGCAGGGTGTATAGATATGACTCTTCTCCCTGGATAAGGGAAAGATAATGGAGAGGGCATTGTAACAAGCTTGCTCCTAGAAACTCATTTATTTCATGAGAATGTATTTTGAAACTATTACATAGTGAACTATCATATAAGGAACCTGGTGAAACTGCAAGCAAGAGCTGTAATGCTACCTCAGCCAAGATGAAACCTACTCCTAGAGGCACATTTATTTCATGAAGCTGTATATATGCATCTGTAGGAATAGCCTTTATTCATTAACAACATTAGGTAACAATCATATAAGTAACAGGATGAGCCTGTAGCCAGCAACCTACTGAGCAACAAGTTCCTTATGCGAGTCACCCTTGAAGTGAATGATCGCCGACGGAGTGAAGTTCTTGAGAAAGGAGCTTCCAGCATGAGACTATTGCCGGTTGGGAGCCTTGTGCTATGGGTGGAAACTGTTGGTAGTCCAAGGAGTTGGGCCAGGTGTGGAACTTTGAGGATGTTGATCTTGTACATTACAGTAAGACCACCAACGTCACGACGGTGTTGCAGGCTCTGATGTTCAGACCGTTCCCACCAGACTTTGTCAAAAACTAGAGTTCAGCCTTTTTGTCTGTCTCTCCACTTTGTCCAAAAGTCTGATGAATGATGGGGGGCAGGCGATCCAGGAAAAGGGTGCATACTCTAGATGGGAGCGAATTTGTGCTTCATATAAGGTTTTGCAGCTCTTGCTGTCAAGAAGGTTGAGATGGGCCGTAGGACTGGTAGTGTCCTGGCTGCCTTTTGAGCAAGGTTAAGCACATGACCCTTCATTGTCATTGAAGATATGACAAGGAAGTCAAAGTTTCTTGGGAACTTCATTCCAAAAATGTCAGTTTCATCTCTGAACTCTAGGGCTTTGTCACCCATTTGCAGGCCTGCCTGATTTGCCGTGTGCGTATAGTTAACATCATCGCTCGTGTCTTCTCATCTGCTATTGTGTCCTGCCATCTCCTACCCCAGGTAGAAATATTGTAAGTTGGTGGATGATGATTCTTGCAGCAGTGGGCATTTCTTCCTTTCTGTATGAGCTTTCCATTCTCTCTCACCCCTCTCTCTCTGTCGTATCTGTCTGTCCACTCCTTTCTCTGTCTGTCTCTGACTATCCTTATCTTTGTCTATCCCCTGTTTCTCTCTTCTCACTGTCTCTCCTCTGTATGTCTCTATCATTCTCTGTTACTCCTCTCCTGTTCTCTCCTCTGTTTCTCTCCTCTCGTTTCTCTCCTCTCTGTTTCTCTCCTCTCTCTGTTTNATAACAGTAACAACAGCAGCACCAATAAAAGTAACAACAGCAGCACCAGTAACAGTAACAACATCATTTCCAATAACAACAGCAGCACTAATACAGTAACAACACCACCACCAGTAATAGTAACAAGCAGCACCAATAAAGTAACAACAGCAGCACCAGTAACAGTAACAACATCATTACCAATAACAACAGCAGCACTAATAACAGTAACAACACCACCACCAGTAATAGTAACAACAGCAGAATCAGTAACAGTAACAACATCTGCACCAGCAACAGTAACAACAGCAGAACTAGTAACAGCATGAACAGCAGCATCAGCAACGATAGGAACTGAAGCTTCAGCAGCAGTAAGAACAGCAGCATCAGCAACAGCAACAACA
Source organism: Procambarus virginalis (assembly GCA_020271785.1). Taxonomy (NCBI): domain Eukaryota; kingdom Metazoa; phylum Arthropoda; class Malacostraca; order Decapoda; family Cambaridae; genus Procambarus; species Procambarus virginalis. The sequence goes on from WNGS01166537.1 coordinate 292,559, forward strand.
GCAGTAACAGCAACAGTAACAACAGCAGCACCAGTAACAGTAACAACAGCAGCACCATTAAAAGTAACAACAGCAGCACCAGCAACAGTAACAAAAGCGTCACCAATAACAGTAAAAAACAGCAGAACCAGTAACAGTAAGATCAGCAGAACCAATAACCATAACAAGAACAGAACCAGTAACAGTAACAACAACAGAACCAGTGACGGTAATAAGAGCGGCATAAGTAACAGTAATAACAGGAGTACCAGCAACCGTAAGAATTGCAACACCAGAAACAGTAATAACTGCAGCACCAGCAACAGTAATAACAAGAGCATCAGCAGCAGTACAACAGCAGCACTATTTACAGAAACAACAGCAGCACCAGTGTCAGTAAGCCAAGCAGCACCAGCAACAGTAACAACAGCAGATCTAGAAACAGTAATAACATCAGCACTATTAACAGGAACAACAGCAGCACCATCAACAATAACAACAGCAGAACCAGTATCAGTAACAACAGCAGAACCAGTATCAGTAACAACAGCAGCACCCGCAACAGTGACAACAGCGGAACCAATAACTGTTACAACATCATCACCAGTAACAGTAACAACATCAGCACCAGTAACGGTAACAACAGCATCATCAGTAATATTAACAACAGCATCAACAGCAACAGTAACAACAGCAGCAAAAGAAACAGTAATTACAGCAGCACCAGTAATAGTAAAAACATCAGCACCAGTAAGAGTAACTACAGCAGCAACAGTAACAGTTACATCAGCAGCACCAGAAACAGTAACAACAGCAGCACTAGTAACAGTAACAACAGCAGCACCAGTAACAGTAACAACAGCAGCACCAGCAACAGTAACCATCGCAACACCAGTAGCATTAACAACAGCAGCACCAGTAACAGTAACAACAGAAGCACCAGTAACAGTAACAGTAACAACAGGAGCATCAGTAACAGTAACAACAGCATCACTAGTAATAGTAACAACAGCAGCACCAGTAACAGTAACACCATCAGCACCAGTAACAGTAACAATAGCAGCACCAGCAACAGTAATAATCGCAGCACCAGTAACAATAACAACAACAGCAGCACAGAGTAACAGTAACAACAGCATCACCTTTATCAGTAATAGCAGCAGCATCAGTAACAGTAACAACAGCAACACCTGCAATAATAACAACAGCAGCACCAGTAACAATAATAACAGCAGCACCAGCAACAGTAACAACAGCGGCACCAGTAACAGTAACAAAAGCAGCACCAGCAACAGTAACAACTGCAGGAAGAACCTCAGTATCAACAGCAGAAACAGCTACCACAGTAACAACAGCAGAAACAGCTACCACAGTATCAACAGCAGCACCAGCAACAGTAACAACAGCAGCACAAGCAACAGTAACAACAGCAGCAACAGTAACAACAGAGGGAAGGAGCAAGACTCACCCTGTACTCTCGCCGGCGACGCTGAAGGTGGACCAGAGTGCCCAGCGGTGATCATTCAGCTTATTGGTGCCTGCCACACGCACTGCCTGAGGCGAGGGCTGTGTCAGCTGGTGCACCGCCTCCGTCCCTGTCACAGATGGTAATATAGCCCTCCGTCCCTGTCACAGATGGTAATATAGCCCTCCGTCCCTGTCACAGATGGTAATATAGTCCTCCGTCCCTGTCACAGATGGTAATATAGCCCTCCGTCCCTGTCACAGATGGTAATATAGCCCTCCGTCCCTGTCACAGATGTAATATAGTCCTCCGTCCCTGTCACAGATGGTAATATAGCCCTCCGTCCCTGTCACAGATGGTAATATAGCCCTCTGTCCCTGTCACAGATGCAATATAGCCCTGTCCCTGTCACAGATGGTATATAGCTCTCTGTCCCTGTCACAGATAGTAATATAGCTCTCTGTCCCTGTCACAGATAGTTATATAGCTCTCTGTCCCTGTCACAGATAGTTATATAGCTCTCTGTCCCTGTCACAGATAGTAATATAGCTCTCCGTCCCTGTCACAGATAGTAATATAGCTCTCTGTCCCTGTCAAAGATATTAATATATTCCTCCGTCCCTGTCACAGACTTTAATATAGTTCTCCGTCCCTATCACAGATGATAATATACCCCTCCATCGCTGTCAGAGATGGTAATATAGCCCTCCTGTCCTGTCACAGATGGCATTATAGCCCTTCATCCCTAATTCAGATGTTAATATAACTCTCCGTCCTTGTAACAGATGGTAATATGGCCCTTTGTCCCTGTCATCGATGATTATGTAGCCTACCGTCCCTGTTACAGACAGTAATGTATCCCTCATGGCCTGTCAAAATGGTAATAAAGCCCTGCGCCCTGTCAAAGATGGAAATATATTCTTCGTTACCTGTCAAAATGGTAATATATCCTTCCTGCCCTGTCAAAGATGGTAATATATCCCTCCTGCCCTGTCAAAGATGGTGATATAGCCCTCCGTTTCTGTCACAGAAGGAAATATAGCCATAAGCCTTTGTCACATATTCTTCCCATCCTGCCATTCGTGAATGAAAGTATTACCTCCTCCTTTCCATGCCGCTGAATAATGATCCTCTTATAACTCCTCAGGTTCGTGGGGTGGGCAACCAAGCCCCAGAGTCAGACTGTGTTGGAAGACCAGGCTCTGCAGCCCCCGCTACATTGGGCCCAGACCTAGCTCCTCCTTTGACACTCCTGACTACTCCCTTTAGCTCCTTTCACACCTCTGTGGTAGGGTCGAGTCCCATGCCCCGTGTGGTGACCATCTCGTCCTGTGGCACGGCTCAGTCTCTCATTGTGACTACTGCAACTTTTAACTCCCTCTGTCTCTCTCTGGGGGTTCTCAATGCTGTCCCTGACACGGCCGCACTTGCACGATCCCTTCCCATATTAATACATACCATGCCTTGTTTGGTCCTGCTTCGTGGGCTAAATACTTTGATCTCCTCCATCTGGATTCTACACCTCCTGACGATTTCTCCCTCCATAAACACCTTGTTCATTCAGTAAATGGCTCTGTTACTTTTAACCCCACCCGTCTAGGTAGACATGCCATCGCTGCTCCTTCTCAGGATGCAGCTACCCGCTTAGCAGCATTGTCCTGCATTGGGGAGACCACTGTTCGGGTCTCCAAAAATGTCTGGTTAAATGCCCGTGTTGGCACTGTTCTCCTCCTTCACCATGTTGCAGCTGGTGTTAGGGACCCAAAAGACTGCTACGAGGATATTAAACATATCCTCGAAGCCCAAGGCCATCCTGTCCTCCAGGTGGACATGTTCACTCAACCCCCTCGCAGTCGTCGCCATCAGCCCCTACGAGTTGTGAAAATCACCTTCAATAGTAGGATCCTTCCGCCCTCTATCATTCTTGCTGGTGCCAGGTGCTCCATTGAGAAGTACATCCCCACTCGTAGACTTTGTAATAAGTGCTGGAAGTTGGGCATGGTGTCCTCAAATTCACATGTATTTTCTCTCTGTGCCATATGTGTGGGGATGAAGGCCACTCTAAGATAGAGTGTGTTCTACCTTGTTTTGTTGGTGCCGCCGGAGTCGGCTTGTTTATTGTGCACCCCATACTTATCCTGTGAGCGGTAGCGTTCTACCTCTCCTCGTCCTTCGCACTTTACTCAGTCATACAACTGTTTCCAGGCCTAGGACCCGTACACACCCTCTGCCTCCTTCATGTTCCTTTGTGTTCTGTCCTGTAGGATTCTCCATCTGGAGTTTCCCCCTTTCTTACCCAGTCTGCCATGTCTCCTGTGCCTTCTTTCCCATCTCCCTGCGGTCCTTATTCCCGACCCTCCCCCTGTTTCTTGACCCTCCACCCCGCATGTCTGTCCAGGCTGTTGTCCATCATCCTCCCAGCTATCTTTATTTTGTTCTCTCCCGTTCTTCTTCTCCTATTGAGACCATTGAGTCTGTCGTCCAGTACGTTGTTGCTGGAACACCTGTCTCTTTGAGTCAGAAACGTATGCCTGGCTCCTCTCCTTCCTCCTCCCCAGCAGGTAAGCAGGCATCGCTTTCTGCCACATCCCCCACCTTTGACTATCACTTCGTCCTCTCCCATTTCAGTGGTCGGGCCCCCTGTCCCCGATATGAAGATTTCTTTAGCCCCTAATTCCCTCTCGGTAGCTGCCCATGCTGAGGTGCACTCCCTCCTCTTGCTTTCCTTGACAGCCTCTCTCGGTTGTCTCCTCCTCCTCCGGACCCCGTTCATCCACCTCTGATCTGTCCTCCTGCTCCCTTCCCTCCATCCTTACTAATGCCCCCTAACCCTGATTTTGCTGACGTTGATCATGATCCTGATCGTGAGCTTATTTAATATACAGTGTTCTTCATTCCCTTTGTTTCTTCATTGTTCTCTGTTGCTGTCTTTTTCATTTTTATAATGTATATTCTTCAATGGAATATTCGTGGATTTTATGCAAACTTCCATGAACTCCAACTTCTGATTACACAGTTTTTACCACTTTGTGTTTGTCTCCAGGAGCCAATGCTTGGTGCTTGTCCTGGTCACTTTCATGGTTATTCCTTCCTTTTCCTCCCCTCCCACAGCTTTTGCAGGGGCCCATAACTCTACTGCTGTCTTGATTCATACTGATATTCTCTTCATCCCCCTACTTTTTCCATCGCCTATCCATTGTTCTGCTGCTCATGTTTTTGTGGGTAAATGGTATACAGTCTGCTCCATTTATCTCCCCTCAAATGTCCCGCTTTCACTTCCTGATCTTAAGCACCTCTGGACTCCTTGCCAGAGTCCATGTTCCTGTTGGGTGATTTCCACTGTCGACATGCCCTCTCGGGTGATGTTCTGACAAACACCTGAGATCGTCTTCTTGAACCGTTCGTCCTCTCTTATTCCCTGTCTCTTCTGAATTCTGGTGAGCCCACTCATGTGACTCTCGAAGTTGCACCCTTTACTGTCTTGAGCTTTCTCTCTTCTCGTCATCTCTTTACTTAGATCTCACGTGGCATGTTCTTGATGACCTCCATAACAGTGACCATTTCTCCATCCTTGTTTCCTTTTTCTCTTTTCACCCTCCCCTCTCCTTCCCTAGGTGGTAGTTTGCCAAGGCTGACTGGAACCTATTCACCCTCCGTGCTACTCTCACTGACCTCTCCACTCTGCATTTTCCTCGCTCCCTTCTCCTTTTTCATGACACTGTCTTCCTCGCTGCCCTCCGCTCTATTCCTCGCTCTACCTCCCAGAGCACGCAGAAGTGTATTCCCTGGTGGAATGCGGACTGTGCTCGGGCTGTCCACTGTAAGCGTGCAGCCTGGAAGAAACACCGACGCCGGCACACGGCTGATTCTCTTATTTTGTTCTGGAAGGAAAGTCCTGTGGCCTTAGGACCATCCATACAGCTAAACGTGAGAGTTGGAAATCTTACGTTTCCATCATTACATTGTAGGAAGATTGCAGGTAAGTTCGTTCCAGATGTCTCACCGGTTCTTCACCTACGTGGTACTATTGCGGCGGACCCAGTGTAGGTTGCGACCGAACTGGGTTCCCACTTTTCGCTCCAGTTTTACCACTGTTAGCTCCAGTTCTCATCTTCTCAATCCTTGCTTCTTCATAAGCCTGTTCTTGAATCTCATCCCTTAGATTTCCGCAGTCCTCCTCCGACTTCCCCTATAACGATCCTTTCTCTCTTTCTTCAGTCTGCCCTGGCCCTCTGCAGTTCTATGGCAGCGGGCTCTGATGACATTCATTACTAGATGCTTAGACATCTCCCTCCATGCGTGTCTCAGTATTTACTGAATCTGTATAACCATATAACCAGGTCTTGTGGTTCTTGGAACACTATCGCCACCTCTCCACTTCTCAATTTGGTTTCCGCAAGTGCAGAAGCACGACTGATGTCCTGCTGAACTTGGAGGTCTATATTCCTACTGCTTTTGCTGCAAAGACCTCCGTTGGTGCTGTCCTTTTTGACCTGTAAAAGGCTTACGACACCACCTGGAAATACCATATTCTGTCCCAACTTCGTTCTTTTAGCCTTCTTGGTAATCTCCCTCTCTCCCTCCAAAACTACCTCTCTCATCGTTCCTTTAGAGTAAGGCTTGGTACCACCCTCTCTACCTTTTTTTGGCAATACGAAAGTGTACCCCAAGTTAGTGTTATGAGCACTAATCTTTTTTTCTGGTTGCCCTCAATGGTCTACTTTCCTCCCTTCCGTCTGGCATCTTCTCCACTCTCTATGTCGACGATCTTACTCTTTGCTGTCGAGGTGATGATTCGCCTCACCTTCAACGGCGGCTTCACCTTGCGATTGATGCCGTGTCGTCTTGAGCCACCGATCATAGCTTCAAGTTCTCTGCAACTAAGACTTATGCTATGACTTTTACTCGGAAGCCTGTCGTTCTTCGCCCCTCCTTGTCGCTTTATGGTCATCCCCTTGTGTACAAGGATTCCGCTAAGCTTTTGAGTTAATCTTTGACACTCGTTTGTCTTGGTCACCCCATATCTCTTACCTTCGCGTTGAATGCTCTAAGGCCCTTAACCTACTTAAGGTTTTGTCCAATACATCTAGGGGAGCATATAGGCGCACGCTCATCTCTTGTATTCCTCTCTCGTACTGTCTAAAGTCAATTATGGTTGCCCTGCTTACTCTTCTGCCTCTCCTTCTACTCCTTGCTGTCCTGATCCTTTGTACCATACTGGGTTGCGCCTCAGCTCTGGTGCCTTTCTTTCGACTCCTATCCTCAGCAAGATTCTCTTTCGGTTCATATTACCAATATTTCTCCTCGAGTTATTCCGTCCTTGCTCCCGTGGAGGGTCCCCCCCTTCCTAAATATTGTAAATCCTTGACCCACATCACTAAAGTTTTTACCTCTCATACAGTTCTGAAACGCCTTTTCCTTGAACATTTTTCATCACACTCCAGCTCCATTTCCATCTTCACCGATGGGTCTAAATCTGCAGACGGTGTAGGCTACTTTGTTGTTTTTCCTGACCACACCTATATGTGTCGCCTACCTCCGGAGATTAACATTTTCACAGCAGAACTTTAAGCTATTCTCTATGTTCTTCGGCTCCTGCTTTCTCGCTGTCAATCCTCCTTTGTGGTTGTAATTAACTCTCGCAATGCCCTCATGGCTCTAGAGTTCTTTAATCCAGTCCATCCGGTGGTAGTCGAAATTCAACATTTTCTGTTTCTTATCTCTAGTAGATTTAAGACAGTTGAGTTTTACTGGGTTCCCAGACATATTGGTGTCTCTTTAAATGAGCGTGCGGATGCTGCCGCTAAGGAAGCTATCCATACTTGTCCCATCTCCTGGAAAGGTATTCCTTATTCTGACTTTTACCTGTTATTTATTCCCCATCCTTGCTTGTTGGCAGGGTTGTTGGTCTTATGTTACTAGTAACGAACTGCATACTCTTATGAGTAGTGTGTCCCTGTGGCCTTCCTTCTACCACAGTAACCGGCGGTGGGAAACGACTCTGGCAAGATTGTGTATTGGCCATACAGGTTTAACTCATGGACACTGAATATCCTTGTTGAATGTCCTGACTTCCAGGACGAGCATGTGTCTTACTTTCCGACCATCCCTCACGGTCTCTTATCCCTAGATAGAATTCTTGGTGAATCGGATACTTTTAATATCGGTCGCCTAATGCGTTTCTGTTCTCATATTGGCATCCTTAGTGATATTTAGCACTCTCTGATTATTCCGCACATTTGATGGCACTACATAGCCTTTCCAGCATGGTGCCTTCTTTGATAATTACCTAACAGTTCCTGTTCTTGGACAGGAGTTCAGTCCAAGGTCAGACACTGTTGCAAGGTCCATACAGAACATTCTACACCACCCAATCATTCCTTGATATTTTAACAGTTCATGTCTACTTCTTAGTACAGGATATTAGCCTACAGCCTCAACCTTTCTTTTGACCGGGCCGACTTATCCTTGGGTCGATAATATACACAAGATACTCCAGCTATGCCAAATTTAGGCAGGCTGAAGGTTTATATTAGCCTTCTATAATATCTCAAAACGGTTGTTTAATCTATTGAGAGGTTCCTGCCAGGTGTCAGAGTACACCACAATTTCATCTATATTCACTGCACAACCAACTGTTCCTTGTATTTGGGTCATCTCCCTCTGAAAACAATTCCAGCTATTTTCCAAACCGAAAATGGCAGTCATTGGATGGACTCTATCATCCATTGGACTCTATCACCATCATTGATTCATTGTGGTGATGAAGGATAGAGTCCATCATCATCACGCTGGACTCTATCAATACCTTGTATTGATAGTCCATCGTGGGTTACGAAAGCAAAGATACTTCTCAGAATCTTTGAATGGACCGGCATTCATCACATTGTATGTGTTTGTTTGGTATGTGTGTTAAAGTACTTATAGATAAGCACTACCACCAGTATAGGTGTATGGAGAAGTTTTCATGGGACCGTAGGCAGGGTGAGTGTAATACAATACTGTCTGTGATCAAGACCTGGTGGGCTGTGACTGACTAGGCCGACCTCATCAGTCTCTCTCTCTCGCTGGGGGTCGGCCAGGACATCAACGCGGCTTTCACTTTAACTTTTTTCTCTCTGTCTCATTCACTATATCTCTCCCTCGCTTTCTCTCTACCACTCTGCCTTTCTCTCTCTGTCTTTCTCTCTTTGTATCTGTCTGTCTACGTCCATCTCTCAATCTCTTTCTTTGTATCTCTTCCCCTCTGTCTCTCAACTAGTCTGTATCTGTCTGTCTCTCCACATCTGTCTTTTTCACTGTTTTTCACTATGTCTCTCTACCACGCTGTCTGTATCTGTCCATCCCTCTGCGTCTTTCACTGTGTGAAAGACTCACTCTTTCAATGTCTCTCTACCAATCTGTCTGTATATGTCTGTCTCTTTCACTGTGTCTTTCCTCCTTTCTGTTTCTCTACCACTCTGTCTTTCTGTCAATCTCTCTTTATCTGTCTTTCTTTGTATATCTACCTCTCTCTTTTAAACTAAGACTAGGGTTCATAAGGGATGTCAAATGACGTACCTAGTGAAATTGAAAGCAAGAGCTGTTATCCTACCTCAGCTCATCTGAAGCCTGTCACGCGTCGCGTCGCTCACCTTGGCCTTGTGTTATGGAGGTTACAATTAAACAGTGGAGGCGCATGCTACTGATCCTGTAACCCCACGCAACGGGTCTTGGCTTCCTCTATTGGGGTACCATTTACCACACCCAGGGAGCTCTCCAAGTCATGCCTCAAGTCCGGTCGCCACTACCTGACCTTGGTTAGACCCAAGTAGGAGAGGAGAAGGCCCAGCGCACATCCTGCAATGTGCGGCACCCCCACCATGTCTGCCCACCCACACATGCAAAGTTTTGCCGGTCCTCCGGCCGTTTCCTCAGTTCTCAGCTTTGTTTCTTTGTTGGCAGGTTGGTAAACCTCTTTGCGTCCCAGCAATGCTTTATTTCAAATGTACTACCGTGTTGCCAGCCAAGGGTCTCTTCTTCTATTTAATGTCAGTACTAGTGTGGCGCAAACTAATAACATTTATTCACAATGCTCAATGAGATGGAGGAGACACATAAAAGCAATGATAAAAAAATAAAGTTTATTTAAGAGCAAACTACAAACACATGAGAAATATATACATCAATATTAATGTAAACATATGATTGTGACAGCAGCGCTCCTCTGGTGGCCGCCGGCAACTCGCATCAGCTGGGCGAGTTTAAAGGGATCTTTGGCCCCTCACTAGGGGGTGACTCCATCAGTGTAGATCCACAGTCCTCCCGACTCCACCACTCGCTAACTTCGCCAGGCAGTAGATAACTTATACATGCTGCCCTACAGCCTAATAATCTCCAATAATATCTAGAAACACTCTAGGAAGTACCTATATATATCACTAGGCCTATCTTGCCTAATACCAAGGGAATAATGATCTACCTTAACATGTTCTGCCCTCAGATCCTTGTACTCCGATGATCGTCGTGGTCCTCGGTCCCTCACGTCGTTTCTCGGCGTTCCAGATTAGTTACCAGTCCTTAGGCGTCGTCTAGCTGCGCGTCTTCGCCGTGCTCACTCCCAAATTGCAGTCACTGATCGCTGGCTTATCCAGTTGTCACTGCTCACGTCATCTCTCTTAATCGCCCCATCACCGAGACCAAGTACTTATGGATCTGGATGCGACTACTCCCTTCTGAGTTCCCAGTGGGCGTGATCCAATCACAACTGCTCTGAGCACCTCAGAGTTCCGCTGACATCAAGCCACTCACTACTCCTGCCGTCGCCATTCCTCACTCCTGCAAGACTATCAGCTCATAGTCCTCGGTGCCCTTACACCGCTAGAACTCGCCTCCCTCGCACTTGCCTGAAGTGTTGTAGTCTTCTGTAGTCAGTATGAATGTGTCAGGCTGAGTTACTCCACTGAATGAGGGTGCTGGACCTCTGAACTCGAGAGCTCAACTAGCACACGTCCTCTCTCAACGAAGCGCCGTGAATCTCTGAGCGCCAGCCGCTCTGCAACCTCTCAGCCTTGCCTCCCAGTGACGTCACAGACCCAGGGGTGTGCACTCATTGGTCACTCTCGTCACGTGACCACAGCCAGCCAATCGCCAGCCTTCTGGCATCTTCACGTTTCTGGCGCAATCCTAGCAGGGCCATCACCATTTTGTATACACTAAGGGCGTAAGTACCCTTGTACGCCAAAACTAAAATAAAATTTTGATATTCGCTAGCATGTACTCTTGCTAGCAGCTAGCAGTCACCTATGTCGAACGGATCCCTGCATCTCAGGGGCCTGCAGGGTGTATAGATATGACTCTTCTCCCTGGATAAGGGAAGATAATGGAGAGGGCACCGTAACAAGCTTGCTCCTAGAAACTCATTTATATCATGAAAATGTATTTTGAAACTATTACATAGTGAACTATCGTATAAGGAACCTGGTGAAACTGCAAGCAAGAGCTGTAATGCTACCTCAGCTAAGATGAAACCTACTCCTAGAGGCACATTTATTTCATGAAGCTGTATATATGCATCTGTAGGAATGGCCTTTATTCATTAACAACATTAGGTAACAATCATATAAGTAACAGGATGAGCCTGTAGCCAGCAACCTACTGNTCCTCCTCCGACTTCCCTATAACGATCCTTTCTCTCTTTCTTCGTCTGCCCTGGCCATCTGCAGTTCTATGGCAGCGGGCTCTGATGACAATTCATACTAGATGCTTAGACATCTCCCTCCATGCGTGTCTCAGTATTTATTGAGTCTGTATAACCATAACCAGGTCTTGTAGTTCTTGGAACACTATCGCCACCTCTCCCCTTCTCAATTTGGTTTCCGCAAGTGCAGAAGCACGACTGATGTCCTGGTGAACTTGGAGGTCTATATTCCTACTGCTTTTGTTGCAAAGACCTCCGTTGTTGCTGTCCTTTTTGACCTGGAAAAGGCTTACGACACCACCTGGAAATACCATATTCTGTCCCAACTTCGTTCTTTTAGCCTTCTTGGTAATCTCCCTCTCTCCCTCCAAAACTACCTCTCTCATCGTTCCTTTAGAGTAAGGCTTGGTACCACCCTCTCTACCTTTTTTTGGCAATACGAAAGTGTACCCCAAGTTAGTGTTTTGAGCACTAATCTTTTTCTGGTTGCCCTCAATGGTCTACTTTCCTCCCTTCCGTCTGGCGTCTTCTCCACTCTCTATGTCGACGATCTTACTCTTTGCTGTCGAGGTGATGATTCGCCTCACCTTCAACGGCAGCTTCAACTTGCGATTGATGCCGTGTCGTCTTGAGCCACCGATCATAGCTTCAAGTTCTCTGCAACTAAGACTTATGCTATGACTTTTACTCGGAAGCCTGTCGTTCTTCGCCCCTCCTTGTCGCTTTATGGTCATCCCCTTGTGTACAAGGATTCTGCTAAGCTTTTGAGTTAATCTTTGACACTCGTTTGTCTTGGTCACCCCATATCTCTTACCTTCGCGTTGAATGCTCTAAGGCCCTTAACCTACTTAAGGTTTTGTCCAATACATCTAGGGGAGCAGATAGGCGCACGCTCATCTCTTGTATTCCTCTCTCGTACTGTCTAAAGTCGATTATGGTTGCCCTGCTTACTCTTCTGCCTCTCCTTCTACTCTTTGCTGTCCTGATCCTTTGTACCATACTGGGTTGCGCCTCATCTCTGGTGCCTTTCTTTCGACTCCTATCCTCAGCAAGATTCTCTTTCGGTTCATATTACCAATATTTCTCCTCGAGTTATTCCGTCCTTGCTCCCGTGGAGGGTCCCCCCTTCCTAAATATTGTAAATCCTTGACCCACATCACTAAAGTTTTTACCTCTCCTACAGTTCTGAAACGCCTTTTCCTTGAACATTTTTCATCACACTCCAGCTCCATTTCCATCTTCACCGATGGGTCTAAGTCTGCAGACGGTGTAGGCTACTTTGTTGTTTTTCCTGACCACACCTATATGTGTCGCCTACCTCCGGAGATTAACATTTTCACAGCAGAACTTTAAGCTATTCTCTATGTTCTTCGGCTCCTGCTTTCTCGCTGTCAATCCTCCTTTGTGGTTGTAATTAACTCTCGCAGTGCCCTCATGGCTTAGAGTTCTTTAATCCAGTCCATCCGGTGGTAGTCGAGATTCAACATTTTCTGTTTCTTATCTCCAGTAGATTTAAGACAGTTGAGTTTTACTGGGTTCCCAGACATATTGGTGTCTCTTTAAATGAGCGTGCGGATGCTGCCGCTAAGGAAGCTATCCATACTTGTCCCATCTCCTGGAAAGGTATTCCTTATTCTGACTTTTACCTGTTATTTATTCCCTCATCCTTGCTTGTTGGCAGGGTTGTTGGTCTTATGTTACTAGTAACGAACTGCATACTCTTATGAGTAGTGTGTCCCTGTGGCCTTCCTTCTACCACAGTAACCGGCGGTGGGAAACGACTCTGGCAAGATTGTGTATTGGCCATACGCGTTTAACTCATGGACACTTAATGGAGCACAGCCCTGCTCCTTATTGTCCAAACTACATTGTTCCTCTTACAACTGTGCATATCCTTGTTGAATGTCCTGACTTCCAGGACGAGCATGTGTCTTACTTTCCGACCATCCCTCACGGTCACTTATCCCTCGATAGAATTCTTGGTGAATCGGATACTTTTAATATCGTTCGCCTAATGCGTTTCTGTTCTCATATTGGCATCCTTAGTGATATTTAGCACTCTCTGATTATTCCGCACATTTGATGGCACTACATAGCCTTTCCAGCATGGTGCCTTCTTTGATAATTACCTAACAGTTCCTGTTCTTGGACAGGAGTTCAGTCCAAGGTCAGACACTGTTGCAAGGTCCATACAGAACATTCTACACCACCCAATCATTCCTTGATATTTTAACAGTTCATGTCTACTTCTTAGTACAGGATATTAGCCTACAGCCTCAACCTTTCTTTTGACCGGGCCGACTTATCCTTGGGTCGATAATATACACAAGATACTCCAGCTATGCCAAATTTAGGCAGGCTGAAGGTTTAGATTAGCCTTCTATAATATCTCAAAACGGTTGTTTAATCTATTGAGAGGTTCCTGCCAGGTGTCAGAGTACACCACAATGTCATCTATATTCACTGCACAACCAACTGTTCCTTGTATTTGGGTCATCTCCCTCTGAAAACAATTCCAGCTATTTTCCAAACCGAAAATGGCAGTCAGTGGATGGACTCTATCATCCATTGGACTCTATCACCATCATTGATTCATTGTGGTGATGAAGGATAGAGTCCATCATCATCACGCTGGACTCTATCAATACCTTGTATTGATAGAGTCCATCGTGGGTTACGAAAGCAAAGATACTTCTCAGAATCTTTGAATGGACCGGCATTCATCACATTGTATGTGTTTGTTTGGTATGTGTGTTAAAGTACTTATAGATAAGCACTACCACCAGTATAGGTGTATGGAGAAGTTTTCATGGGACCGTAGGCAGGGTGAGTGTAATATAATACTGTCTGTGATCAAGACCTGGTGGGCTGTGACTGACTAGGCCGACCCCATCAGTCTCTCTCTCGCTGGGGGTCGGCCAGGACATCAACGCGGCTTTTCCCTCTAACTTTTTTCTCTCTGTCTCATTCACTATGTCTCTCCCTCGCTACCTCTCTACCACTCTGCCTTTATCTCTCTGTCTTTCTCTCCTTGTATCTGTCTGTCTACGTCCATCCTCTCAATCTCTTTCTTTGTATCTCTTCCCCTCTGTCTCTCTACTAGTCTGTATCTGTCTGTCTGTCCACATCTGTCTTTTTCACTGTGTTTCACTATGTCTCTCTACCACGCTGTCTGTATCTGTCCATCTCTCTGCGTCTTTCACTGTGTGAAAGACTCACTCTTTCAATGTCTCTCTACCAATCTGTCTGTATATGTCTGTCTCTTTCACTGTGTCTCTCCTCCCTTCTGTTTCTCTACCACTCTGTCTTTCTGTCAATCTCTCTTTATCTGTCTTTCTTTGTATATCTACCTCTCTCTCTTTTAAACTAAGACTAGGGTTCATAAGGGCTGTCAAATGACGTACCTAGTGAAATTGAAAGCAAGAGCTGTTATCCTACCTCAGCTCATCTGAAGCCTGTCACGCGTCGCGTCGCTCACCTTGGCCTTGTGTTATGGAGGTTACAATTAAACAGTGGAGGCGCATGCTACTGATCCTGTAACCCCACGCCACGGGTCTTGGCTTCCTCTATTGGGGTACCATTTACCACACCCAGGGAGCTCTCCAAGTCATGCCTCAAGTCCGGTCGCCACTACCTGACCTTGGTTAGACCCAAGTAGGAGAGGAGAAGGCCCAGCGCACATCCTGCAATGTGCGGCACCCCCACCATGTCTGCCCACCCACACATGCAAAGTTTTGCCGGTCCTCCGGCCGTTTCCTCAGTTCTCAGCTTTGTTTCTTTGTTGGCAGGTTGGTAATCCTCTTTGCGTCCCAGCAACGCTTTATTTCAATTGTGCTACCGTGTTGCCAGCCAAGGGACTCTTCTTCTATTTAATGTCAGTACTAGTGTGGTGCAAACTAATAACATTTATTCACAATACTCAATGAGATGGAGGAGACACATAAAAGCAATGATAAAATAATAAAGTTTACTTAAGAGCAAACTACGAACACATGAGAAATATATACATCAATGTTAATGTAAACTGTGATGGTGACAACAGCGCTCCTCTGGTGGCCGCCGGCAACTCGCATCAGCTGGGCGAGTTTAAAGGGATCTTTGGCCCCTCACTAGGGGGTGACTCCATCAGTGTAGATCCACAGTCCTCCCGACTCCACCACTCGCTAACTTCGCCAGGCAGTAGATAACATACACATGCTGCCCTACAGCCTAATAAACTCCAATAATATCTAGAAACACTCTAGCAAGTACCTACATATATCACTAGGCCTATCTTGCCTAATACCAAGGGAATAATGATCTACCTTAACATGTTCTGCCCTCAGATGCTTGAACTCCGATGATCGTCGTGGTCCTCGGTCCCTCACGTCGTTCCTCGGCGTTCCAGATTAGTTACCAGTCCATAGGCGTCGTGTAGCTGCGCGTCTTCGCCTTGCTCACTCCCAAATTGCAGTCACTGATCGCTGGCTCATCCAGTTGTCACTGCTCACGTCATCTCTCTTAATCGCCCCATCACCGAGACCAAGTACTTATGGATCTGGATGCGACTTCTCCCTTCTGAGTTCCCAGTGGGCGTGATCCAATCACAACTGCTCTGAGCACCTCAGAGTTCCGCTTACGTCGAGCCACTCACTACTCCTGCCGTCGCCATTCCTCACTCCTGCAAGACTATCAGCTCATAGTCCTCGGTGCCCTTACACCGCTAGAACTCGCCTCCCTCGCACTTGCCTGAAGTGTTGTAGTCTTCTGTAGTCAGTATGAATGTGTCAGGCTGAGTTACTCCACTGAATGAGGGTGCTGGACCTCTGAACTCGAGAGCTCAACTAGCGCATGTCCTCTCTCAACGAAGCCGTGAATCTCTGAGAGCCAGCCGTTCTACAACCTCTCAGCCTTGCCTCCCAGTGACGTCACAGACCCAGGCGTGGGCTCTCATTGGTCACTCTCGTCACGTGACCACAGCCAGCCAATCGCCAGCCTTCTGGCATCTTCACGTTTCTGGCGCAATCCTAGCAGGGCCATCGCCATTTTGTATACACTAAGGGCGTAAGCCCCCTTGTACGCCAAAACTAAAATAAAATTTTGATATTCGCTAGCATGTTCTCTTGCTAGCAGTCACCTATGTCGAACGGATCCCTGCATCTCAGGGAACCTGCAAGGTGTATAGATATGACTCTTCTCGCTGGATAAGGGAAAGATAATGGAGAGGGCACCGTAACAAGCTTGCTCCTAGAAACTCATTTATTTCATGAGAATGTATTTTGAAACTATTATATAGTGAACTATCATATAAGGAACCTGGTGAAACTGCAAGCATGAGCTGTAATGTTACCTCAGCTAAGATGAAACCTACTCCTAGAGGCACATTTATTTCATGAAGCTGTATATATGCATCTGTAGGAATGGTCTTTATTCATTAACAACATTAGGTAACAATCATATAAGTAACAGGATGAGCCTGTAGCCAGCAACCTACTGAGCAACAAGTTCCTTATGCGAGTCACTCTAGAAGTGAATGATCGCCGACGGAGTGAAGTTCTTGATAAAGGAGCTTCCAGCATGAGACTATTGCGGGTTGGGAGCCTTGTGCTTTAGGTGGAAACTATTGGTAGTCCAAGGAGTTGGGCCAGGTGTGGAACTTTGAGGATGTTGATCCTCAAAGATTGATCCTCGGTACATTACAGAAAGACCACCAACGTCACGACGGTGTTGCAGGCTCTGATGTTCAGACCGTTCCCACCAGACTTTGCCAAAAACTAGAGTTCAGCCTTTTTGTCTGTCTCTCCACTTTGTCCAAAAGTCTGATGAATGATGGGGGGCAGGCGATCCAGGAAAAGGGTGCATACTCTAGATGGGAGCGAATTTGTGCTTCATATAAGGTTTTGCAGCTCTTGCTGTCAAGAAGGTTTGAGATGGGCCGTAGGACTGTTAGTTTCCTGGCTGCCTTTTGAGCAAGGTTAAGCACATGACTCTTCATTGTCATTGAAGATTATGACAAGGAAGTCAAAGTTTCTTGGGAACATCATTCCAAAGATGTCAGTTTCATCTGTGAACTCTAGGGCTTTGTCACCCATTTGCAGGCCTGCCTGATTTGCCGTGTGCAGTATAGTTAACATCATCGCTCGTGTCTTCTCATCTGCTATTGTGTCCTGCCATCTCCTACCCCAGGTAGAAATAGTTGTAAGTTGGTGGTTGATGATTCTTGCAGCAGTGGCCATTTCTTCCTTTCTGTATGAGCTTTCCATTCTCTCTCACCCCCTCTCTCTCTGTCGTATCTGTGTCACTCCTTTCTCTGTCTGTCTCTGACTATCCTTATCTTTGTGTCTCCCCTGTTTCTCTCTTCTCACTGTCTCTCCTCTGTATATCTCTATCATTCTCTGTTACTCCTCTCTCTGTTTCTCTCCTTTCTGTTTCTCTCCTCTCTGTTTCTCTTATCCCTTTCTTTCTCAACTCTCTCTGTTTCTTTCCTTTGTTTATCTCTCTCTTTCCTTGTCTCTATGTGTCTCTCTCTCTCCTCTCTATGTCTCACTCTGCTTATCTCCTTCATTGTCTCTGTCTCTCTCGTCTCTCTTCTCTGTTTCTCTCTCTCCTCCTATATTACTCTCTCTCTCTCTCTCTCTCTCTCCTCTCTCTGTCTCTCTCCTATCTCTCTCTCTGAGTCTGTCTCTATCTCTCTCTACTCGCTATCTCTGTCTCACTCCTTCGGTCTCTGTCTTTTATGTTCTTCGTGTCTGTCTCTTTCCATTTCTCTCTGTATCTCACCAAGCGGCTTCTCTTCTTTCGGACTCTCCTCTTTTTGTTACTCTACTTCTCTCTCTCTTTCTTTCTCTCTCTCTCTCTCTCTCTCCCTATTTGTTTCTCTCCTTCTCTCTCTACCTTTGTTTCTCTCCTCTCTTTCTGGATGTCTCTCTCTGCATCTCTTTCCTTTTCCCTCTTCCTTCCTTTCTCTTTGAGTCTCTCTCTTTCTGTTTCTCCCTGTCTGTCTCTCTCCAAATGCAACAGAGATAATTATATCTAATAATTCTAGTAATTAAAATTAGCATTAACATTAAAAAAAATCTTTGTTCTAAAACGCCATATAATAACATTAAAAAAGTTTTATTAAAACTTTGTGGCCTCACGGTTTATATTAGTTTTAACAAATTCTCTAAAACTGAGATTAAAAAATACAATTTATTTTTCAATCGTTTTGAAAACGAGAATATGTTTTCTTGGAGGTAAGTGACTTAATTCGTGTGAGAATAAATGAGTGTGTAAATGACAGTGAATGATTGAGTGAGAGTGAGTGAGTGAGTGCAGGAGAGACCAAGGTGGGAAGACAGTATCAGCCTCAGTATTTCCACTTACCTAACCAATACTCTGTGGAGGCGTTACCGAAGCCGGTCTTGTAGGCCTCCCAGTCTCTCCCGAAGTTCACCGCAGGAACAACTCCTGTGTCTCTCTGGAGGAACACCGTCCATCCTCCTGAAGAACAAGTCATTGTTAGGTTCAAAATGACACATAACAGCTGAGAACTTTCTTAAACACGTTGCTTATATAATTACAAGGAAAAATTTCATTATTAATTAATTTATGATGAAGTGTGATTTCATCTCCTCTCAATTCTAACAATTACCAATAATTTAGGCAATGTTCAATTTTCAAAATGGCACTGCAAGTGTCACCAGTGTTTCCCATGGTGGTGATAGTGGTTGTGGTAGTGTTACTAGTGTTTCCCATGGTGGTGATAGTGGTGGTGGTAGTGTCACTAGTGTTTCCCATGGTGGTGATAGTGGTGGTGGTAGTGTTACTAGTGTTTCCCATGGTGGTGATAGTGGTGCTGGTAGTGTCACCAGTGTTTCCCATGGTGAGTGATAGTGGTGCTGGTAGTGTCACCATGGTGGTGATAGTGGTGGTGGTAGTGTCACCAGTGTTTCCCATGGTGGTGATAGTGGTGCTGGTAGTGTCACCATGGTGGTGATAGTGGTGCTGGTAGTGTCACCAGTGTTTCCCATGGTGAGTGATAGTGGTGCTGGCAGTGTCACCAGTGTTTCCCATGGTGGTGATAGTGGTGCTGGTAGTGTCACCATGGTGGTGATGGTGATAGTGGTGCTGGTAGTGTCACCAGTGTTTCCCATGGTGAGTGATAGTGGTGCTGGTAGTGTCACCAGTGTTTCCCATGGTGGTGATCGTGGTGCTGGTAGTGTTACTAGTGTTTCCCATGGTGGTGATAGTGGTGCTGGTAGTGTCACCAGTTTTCCCATGGTGAGTGATAGTGGTGCTGGTAGTGTCACCAGTTTTCCCATGGTGAGTGATAGTGGTGCTGGTAGTGTCACCAGTTTTCCCATGGTGGTGATAGTGGTGGTGGTAGTGTCACCATGGTGGTGATAGTGGTGGTGGTAGTGTCACTAGTGTTTCCCATGGTGGTGATAGTGGTGCTGGTAGTGTCACCAGTGTTTCCCATGGTGGTGATAGTGGTGGTGGTAGTGTCACCATGGTGGTGATAGTGGTGGTGGTAGTGTCACCAGTGTTTCCCGTGGTGAGTGATAGTGGTGATGGTAGTGTCACCAGTGTTTCCCATGGTGAGTGATAGTGGTGGTGGTAGTGTCACCAGTGTTTCCCATGGTGAGTGATAGTGGTGGTGGTAGTGTCACTAGTGTTTCCCATGGTGGTGATAGTGGTGCTGGTAGTGTCACCAGAGTTTAAATTACAGTTTGTGTTATTACCAATACTATCCTTATAAAATCCTGTTAACCATGGAACATTAAATTAAGATCTCTTGTTGATATGTAATAGTCATATTTCTTTGGAATCATTCATTTATTTGTGCATTATGTCTCAATTTTTCACTTCTTTAGATATACTGTATAGTACAAAAAGATAGGATAAAAATAAATCAGTAATATATTTTTTATTTTTTATTGAAATAACGGCATCAATATTTTTGCAGCTGACAGGAATTGTTTCTCACAGGTGCATTATTTGTTAAAAAAATGGTTTATTGTTACACACAATGGTGCTACATAGCCTTCCCAGCTTGGTGCCTTCTTTTGATAAATACTTACTGATTGTTACACAGCCAAATTGTGTAACAGGAAGAGATCTTGGACACAAATTTGTTCCATGCTAAATGTAGAGGAATCAGCTGAGCATTCCTCAAATAAAATAGGCTGCCTCAGCTTTTAAGGTAAATAAAATAAGCATTCCTCAAATAAGTTGCTGCCTCACCTCACTGCCTTACTGCTACATAGCCTCCCTGGCATGGTGCCCTCTTTTGATAATTATTGGTTCCACACACCCAAATTGTGTAACAGGAAGAGCTCTTGAACCCCTACTTCCCTCTCTCTTTTTTAATAATCCATATAGTCATAATTATAGGTATTCAATGAGAAAAGTTTTGAAGTTTTTACCCTAACCAACATTATTTGGGCAGCATGTTTTTATTTTATGTCTCACCGAGATTTAATTTCAAAATAATACCAAACAAAATAAACTAAAAATAGGGGGTGTACCTGAGCTATACATACCCATCTAAACTTATTACTAGGTGAACTTGGTGATAGTAAATGCTTCCATCAGGCAGGGCTCATCACCTTCTCTCATATTTCATGTTCACCAGTGTTTATTTACTTAATAACTACTGGTATAATATCTTGCTATTATAAAATTAATTCTACTATCATAAAAGACATATTTACTTCAAGTTTCAAGCAGAGAATGCATATATAACTAACACGAAGGACTTCTCTTCACGAGATTCGCCAACTAATAATCTTTTGTTTATATTAAAATCGATCGCAGTGTTGTGTAGTAGAGAAAAATCCAGTTTACGTAAAGCTACGAGTAGTCGAGTAGTCGACAGCACACTTAGCTGACAGTCCAAACATACAAAGGTTTTTCTTCTTAGTGTGGCTACCTGAATACCGACGTAGCCGCTACGAAGGCGCTAAGAAGAAAAACATTTGTAGCTAAGAAGAAAAACATTCGTAGCTAAGAAGAAAAACATTCATAAGTACATTCGTGAATCTGGCCCCTGGTCCACTTTTCTTAATATCCCCTTTCCAGTCGTATAACAACTCACAGCAGGACGGAAGATGGTGCCTGTTACCTCTAAATTGTTTCAAGTCAAATGTGGACCAGAGACATTACATCTACATTAACCAGAGGACATGTTGGTAGTGACCTGTCTGGGCTAATGACCTCACTCTTACCCACACCATCACCACAACATCCTGCAACACCCTCTCTCTCCTCCTCCGTCACCTGTTGCTCATCAATCACTTGTCAATTCCTTATAACCTTTCCTCCATCTACCTGTCAGGTAGACGGAGGTTAGTTCACCGTGAGCCTTCATTCAGTGCGCACCATGGCACACTACATCATGGAAAGATGAACTTTAACGGCCTGTATGAGGTGCGATACGTCCCTTCACCAAATCAGTGCTGTCGTCTGGAATGTGAAAAATGTGCCAAGCCTGCACTAGATCATTACGACGTCAAGTGTACATGATGTCAGAAGATCTTTTACAACAATTGTAAGTATATCACTATTATTCTCACAGTTCCTTTATCGCAAGGTTATTTGCATAGGTCCTTATGTTGTGCAAACTAAACACTCTTATAGTGAGAGATTATTTACTTAGAAAAGCTATTACATACCTCACTATTAATATATGTTTTGTTAATTTCAGTTTACAACTCAGTCGCTCGCCCCTACTGTTTACCTTCACCTCGAGATGTTAGACGATGGAATGAAGTAACACACAAACGTAAGCTGAATTTACTACTTCCACCTATGTTATATTTTCATCAAACACATGCAAGCTCTCACTTAATATTTCCCTTCTATACCTATGTTGAATAACGCTATTTCCATTTCAGGTTACTTTCCTTACCGTAATAGCAGAAGACGACAGACAGATGTCGCTGACTCATTAACTCATCCGCTCAACACTCGGTTAAGGACCCATAGTCACACATCCGTTCAACCCCCTTATCAGCTCATAAGTTAATAGTATATATTTTAGTTTTATATCTTATGAATATAATTTTCATCTTCTAGTCTATTCCATCACCTCCTTAATTTATATATATATATATATCTATATATATATATATATATATATATATATATATATATATATATATATATATATATATATATATATATATATATATATATATATATACATATATACTATATATATATAATATATATATATATATATATTATATATTATGTTTTCTTTCTCCACACCACTCCAACCACTTGGGCTGGACGGTAGAGCGACGGTCTCGCTCATGCAGGTCGGCGTTCAATCCCCGACCATCCAAGTGGTTAGGCAGCATTCCTTCCCCCCGTCCCATCCCAGATCCTTATCCTGACCCCCTTCCAAGTGCTATATAGTCGCAATGACTTGGCGCTTTCCCCTGATAGTTCCCTTCCCTTCTCCACACCACTATCAAGTCTATACATAGATACCACCACTATGTATAGACTTGATATCTATCAGTGAGAACAGTAACAGCTCCAGCAGTGGAGAAGAGAGATGTAGAAGTAGGATGACCCTGCATCGTTATCGCTGACGTCTGACAGCACAGATAAGCAGTCTATACCTCGAGATGAGTCACAGTCCACAGCTCGAGGAGGGGAAGGTTTACCACCAACTGCATACAAACATCCATCCTCTTCACCCTCTCCTCTACCACCAAGCAGTAGCAGCTGTAGGGGCAGCAGCAACAGCAGCAGTGACATTAACAGTGAGGGAAGCCAGGGAGACTTTGTCTCATTAACGCTGTCATCTGAGACTGAAGATGCTGTTGCGGAGCACTCCTCCGCCCCCACGAGAAATACAACCTCAAGTCATAGACAGAATTGATAATTATAACCGAGGCTATGTTTGGCTTTCTTTCTCAATACCAGCACACGTTAATACTTCCCTGGGGTGTATTTAAGAACATACAGATAATTTTTTATTGATGAGATTCGTAGCCATTTCTCAAATCACCCCTCTCTACTAATTTACCTCACATCACACTGATTGTGCACAATTTAAATATACATGAAGACGAGGAAGAAAATTTGCTAGACCCAATCAATAATGCTGGATTTCTTATATGGGGGAGAAGCATGAACAGTTACTCAAGAGGAGGCAAAGACACTTAGAGATTTCTGGGTGGATGAATTAATCGAAAAATAGAGTTGTATCTGGAACAGAAGGAAAGATCTAATGTCTTGGTTGAGTGTCTTACAGGTTTTTACATCAACTGAACTCAAATCGATCACCTGTAAGGTTAGGTTCACATATTGACTATCCTGAAGGTTTGCATGGAAAGCAGTTTGTTTTCAATCCAAACAGTGAAGCTGATATCTGCCTTATGCAATGTGTTGCTGTATATAAATGCTTAGCTAAGGGTATGCATCCAGATAATATTCGCACTAGATCTGTGAATGCTAATTGGTGTCTCAGGCACATTAATTGGCCAGCAGATGTTAATTCTGCACTAACATTTGGGAATATCACTAAAGTAGAAAAAATACATAAAGTAAGACTCTTTGTATATTCACTGGAAAGAGATGAAAATACAAGACGACACTATATCACACTAGCTAGGAAAGGAAGAGGTGAGTTTAAGAACATTATTTCGTTCTTGGTGTTGGAAGCTCAACATCTAGTATTGATAAAATATTTTAACCAGTATGTGCGCAATATGCGCAGAAATCCAGATCTCAACCCATCTCACTACAGCTTTTGTCATTGTTGTTTGGTATCACTACCTCCTACACTAGCTTATGAGGGGTCATGTAAAGTACACCAAACTCTTAAATTTTATCCAGTAGAGAGGAAGATTACATTCTGTAACTATGGACGAGGGTATAGACCTAGTCACATGTGTTTTTATGATTTTGAGTGTATGATAAATCGCTCTAATCCTAAAGGGATGATAGAATCACGTCACACTGCGGTAGTATACGCTTACTTTTTCATTGACAGACAGATGAATATTGTTGAGAATGACACTTACTTAGATAAGGACATTGTCAATCACTCTGTAACCACACTAGAAGCGTCATGGGGTAAAATCAAGAAAGGGTTAGTATCCTATGCACTTCACATGTCCCCACAACAACAAACTTCATTTTCGACAAAAACGGCCTGTGAGCTCTGTGATGAACCTTTTAATGGGGAAGATGTAATCAAAGTCAGACATCATGATCACACAATAAGACTTCACAATTATAAAGCCACTTACTGTGAAAGATGCAGTTTACAATGTATAAATCCCAATAAGTTTCATTTAAACTTTTTTACATAACACTTCCTATGATTTAGAGGTGTTCCAAAACGATATGATGGACCGACTTGAGATGAAAGTAGATGTATTAGCTCGGGATGGATTTAAGCTTATGAAAATTGACGTGAACATGTTACAATTTTTGGACAGTTTAGGCCTTCTCAATAGTTCACTAGGAAGAGTAGCTAAAGATCATATTGATAGTGGGAACCTACCACCTTCACACCCCTCCGTGGTGTCGCCTTGTCATGGTGAGGAGCTCACGTACACCTCCCTAGGACAGGTGAGGGTTGCCTTTGCCCCTATCCTGCCCCTTTTTGGGAGTTGTACGTGCAGATGGGCACCATGTAGGGACCTTGTGAATCATCAGACCCCCCACTGGAAGGGTTGCCCGTGAGGGGCTGCCTTGAGTGGATGTCTTGGTGTCCAGGCAGGGGCAATCAGGGGAATAAGGTTTTTGCACCAGTGTGGGAGAATGGACGATGAAGTAAAACTTCCCTGTTAAAAAGGGGGAGCACCGCTATGGATGACACACCCCTTCCTACTCTGGCCTGTGCTCGGCCTCCCTGGCTGCCCTGGTAGGTGATATCCCTTGGATCCAGGCCCCAGAATGTTTCAAATGATTGCTTAATGGAAGACTACACGACCTTTCTTACACAGGCTCATGGGGTGGGTGAGCACGCCCCTGAGTCGGACTGTGATGGAAGATCTGGCTCTGTAGCACCCGCTTCATCGGGCCCAGACCAGACTACTCACCTCTACCCTACCCCCCAGCTCCCTTCCCTCCTCTGTGGTAGGGTCGAGCCCCAAGCCTCCAGTGGTGACCACCTCGTCCCCTGGCGCGACTCCATCTCTCATTGTGACTACTGTACCTTTTAATTAACCCCTCTCTCTCTAGGGGTTCTCACCGCCGTCCCCACCACGGCCACTCTCGCATGCCTCCTTCCCATATTAATTCGTACCATGCCTTGTTGGTCCTGCTATGTGGACTAAATAATTTGACCTCCATCATTTGCATTCTACTCCTCCCGACGATTTCTCCCTACATAGGCACCTTGTTGATTCGGTAGATGCCTCTGTTACTTTTAACCCCCCCCCCCATCTTGGTACGCGTGTTGTTGCTGGATGCAGGATGCAGCTATCCGCTAAGCCACATTGTCCTGTATTGGGAAGACCCCTGTTTGGGTCTCCAAGAATGTTCGGTTAAATGCCAGTGTTGGCAGTGTTCTCCTCCCACACCATGTTGCAAACGGTATTAGGGACCTCAAGGACGGTCACGAGGATATTAAGCATATCCTCGAAGCCCAAGGTCCTTCTGTTCTCCAGGTGGACACGTTCACCCGACCCTCACGTGGTCGTCGCCGTCAGCCTCTTCGAGTTGTGAAAATTACCTTTGATAGTAGGACCCTTCTGCCCTCTGTTATTCTTGCTGGTGCCAGGTGCTCTGTTCAGGAGTTCATTCCCTCTTCTCAGCTTTGTAATAAGCGCTCTATGTTCGGGCATGGTACCCTCAGATACTCCAGTACTGCCTCTCTATGTCTTATGTGTGGGAACGAAGGTCACTCCAAGTCGGAGTGCTCTTCTCCCCAGATTTGCTGCCTCAATTGCGGTGAGGCCCACCCTACCTTCTCGCATACTGGTATCGACTACAAGCTTGAGGCAGCCGTCCTCAGTTGGAAACACCGGGATTGGGATCGTTCGTCTTTTCCTGAGGCGAGATGCCAGGTTCGCCGTCTCCCCCTTTTCGCTGGTGTATCTTATGCTCGCGCATTGCATTCTTCCTCTCCTCGTCCATCCCTCCTTCTTCAGTCTCACAAACGTTGCCAGGCCTTAGATCTAGACACGCCCACCGCCTCCTCCCCTGTTCCTTTACGTTCTGTCCCGAAGGGTCCCCTTCCTGGTTCTACATCTGGAGTTTCCCATCTTCCTTCCCAGTCTGTAATGTACCCTTTGTCTTCTTTCCCTTCTCCTTTCGATCCTCCTTTCCATTCTTCTCCGCTGTCTCTTAGACTTCCATGCCACCTGTTTGTATAGGTTGTTGTCCATCATCCTCCCAGCATTCTTCGTGTTGTTTGCTCCCGTTTTCTTCTCCGGTTGAGACGCTTGAATCTGTCGCCAGTACGTTGTTGCTGGAACACCTGTCTCTTAGAGTCAGAAACGTAAGCCTGGCTCGTCTCCTTCCTCCTTCCCAGCGGGTAAGATGGCATCACTTTCTTTCTCGTCCCCCACCTTGACTCTATCACTCCGTCCCCTCCCATTTCGGTGGTAGGGCCCCCTGCCCCTGCTGTTGGGGTTTCTTTAGCCCCCGATTCCCTCTTGGTTGCTGCCCTTGCTGAGGTGCGCTGCCCTCCTCTTCCTCCTGTCCTTGACCAGTCCTCTCGGTTGTCTCCTTCACCTCCTCCTCTGGGCCCTGCCCGTCCGCCTCTGGTCTGTCATCCCGCTCCCTTCCTTCCGTTCTTACTCTATTACCCATGCCCCTAACCCTGACTTCGTTGACCCTGATCCTGAT
>WNGS01166537.1:320461-341667 GCA_020271785.1 Procambarus virginalis
CAGCACCATTAACAACAGCAGCACCATTAACAACACACAGCAACAGCAACAGTAATGACAGCAGCACCAGTACAGTAACAACAGCAGAATCAGTAACAGTAACAACAGCATCACAATAACAGTAACAACAGCAGCACCAGTAAAAGTAACAACATCAGCGCCAGCCCAGTTAACAACAGAAGCACCATTAATAGTAAAACAGCAGAAACAGCTACCACAGTAACAATAGCAGCACCAGCATCAGTAACAACAGCAGCACTAGCAACAGTAACAACAGCAGCAACAGTAAGAACAGAGGAAGGAGCAAGACTCACCCGGTAATCTCGCCGGCGACGCTGAAGGTGGACCAGAGCGCCCAGCGGTTGATCATCCTGCTTATTGGTGCCTGCCACACGCACTGTCTGAGGCGAGGGCTGTGTCAGCTGGTGCACCGCCTCCGTCCCTGTCACAGATGGTGATATAGCCCTCCGTCCCTGTCACAGATGGTAATATAGCCCTCCGTCCCTGTCACAGATGGTAATATAGCCCTCCGTCCCTGTCACAGATGGTATATAGCCCTCCGTCCCTGTCACAGATGGTAATATAGTCCTCCGTCCCTGTCACAGATGGTAATATAGCCCTCCGTCCCTGTCACAAATGGTATTATAGTTCTCCGTCCCTGTCACAGATGGTAATATAGCCCTCCGTCCCTGTCACAGATGGTAATATAGCCCTCCGTCCCTGTCACAGATGGTAATATAGCCCTCCGTCCCTGTCACAGATGGTAATATAGTTCTCCGTCCCTGTCACAGATGGTAATATAGCCCTCCGTCCCTGGCACAGATGGTAATATAGCCCTCCGTCCCTGGCACAGATGGTAATATAGCCCTCCGTCGCTGTCACAGATGATAATATAGCTCTCTGTCCCTGTCACAGATGTAATATAGTCCTCCGTCCCTGTCACAGATGGTAATATAGCCCTCCATCCCTGTCACAGATGGTAATATAGCTCTCCGTCCCTGTCACAGATGGTAATATAGCCCTCCGTCCCTGTCACAGATGGTAATATAGTCCTCCGTCCCTGTCACAGTTGGTAATATAGCCCTCCGTCCCTGTCACAGATGTAATATAGCCCTCTGACCCTATCACAGATGGTAATATAGCTATCTGTCCCTGTCACAGATAGTTATATAGCTCTCCGTCCCTGTCACAGATAGTTATATAGCTCTCTGTCCCTGTCACAGATAGTAATATAGCTCTCTGTCCCTGTCACAGATAGTTATATAGCTCTCTGTCCCTGTCACAGATAGTTATATAGCTCTCTGTCCCTGTCACAGATAGTAATATAGCTCTCCGTCCCTGTCACAGATAGTAATATAGCTCTCTGTCCCTGTCAAAGATATTAATATATTCCTCCGTCCCTGTCACAGACTTTAATATAGTTCTCCGTCCCTATCACAGATGATAATATACCCCTCCATCACTGTCAGAGAAGGTAATATAGCCCTCCTGTCCTGTCACAGATGGCATTATAGCCCTTCATCCCTAATTCAGATGTTAATATAACTCTCCGTCCTTGTAACAGATGGTAATATGGCCCTTTGTCCCTGTCATCGATGATTATGTAGCCTACCGTCCCTGTTACAGACAGTAATGTATCCCTCATGGCCTGTCAAAATGGTAATAAAGCCCTGCGCCCTGTCAAAGATGGAAATATATTCTTCGTTACCTGTCAAAATGGTAATATATCCTTCCTGCCCTGTCAAAGATGGTAATATATCCCTCCTGCCCTGTCAAAGATGGTGATATAGCCCTCCGTTTCTGTCACAGAAGGAAATATAGCCATAAGCCTTTGTCACATATTCTTCCCATCCTGCCATTCGTGAATGAAAGTATTACCTCCTCCTTTCCATGCCGCTGAATAATGATCCTCTTATAACTCCTCAGGTTCGTGGGGTGGGCAACCAAGCCCCAGAGTCAGACTGTGTTGGAAGACCAGGCTCTGCAGCCCTGCTACATTGGGCCAGACCTAGCTCCTCCTTTGACTCTCCTGACTACTCCCTTTGGCTCCTTTCCCTCCTCTGTGGTAGGGTCGAGTCCCATGCCCCGTGTGGTGACCATCTCGTCCTGTGGCACGGCTCAGTCTCTCATTGTGACTACTGCAACTTTTAACTCCCTCTCTCTCTCTCTGGGGGTTATCAATGCTGTCCCTGACACGGCCGCACTTGCACGATCCCTTCCCATATTAATACATACCATGCCTTGTTTGGTCCTGCTTCGTGGGCTAAACACTTTGATCTCCTCCATCTGGATTCTACACCTCCTGACGATTTCTCCCTCCATAAACACCTTGTTCATTCAGTAAATGGCTCTGTTACTTTTAACCCCACCCGTCTCGGTAGACATGCCATCGCTGCTCCTTCTCAGGATGCAGCTACCCGCTTAGCAGCATTGTCCTGCATTGGGGAGACCACTGTTCGGGTCTCCAAAAATGTTTGGTTAAATGCCCGTGTTGGCACTGTTCTCCTCCTTCACCATGTTGCAGCTGGTGTTAGGGACCCAAAAGACTGCTACGAGGATATTAAACATATCCTCGAAGCCCAAGGCCATCCTGTCCTCCAGGTGGACATGTTCACTCAACCCCCTCGCAGTCGTCGCCATCAGCCCCTACGAGTTGTGAAAATCACCTTCAATAGTAGGATCCTTCCGCCCTCTATCATTCTTGCTGGTGCCAGGTGCTCCATTGAGAAGTACATCCCCACTCGTAGACTTTGTAATAAGTGCTGGAAGTTGGGCATGGTGTCCTCAAATTCACATGTATTTTCTCTCTGTGCCATATGTGTGGGGATGAAGGCCACTCTAAGATAGAGTGTGTTCTACCTTGTTTTGTTGTTGCCGCCGGAGTCGGCTTGTTTATTGTGCACCCCATACTTATCCTGTGAGCGGTAGCGTTCTACCTCTCCTCGTCCTTCGCACTTTACTCAGTCATACAACTGTTTCTAGGCCTAGGACCCGTACACACCCTCTGCCTCCTTCATGTTCCTTTGCGTTCTGTCCTGTAGGATTCTCCATCTGGAGTTTCCCCCTTTCCTACCCAGTCTGCCATGTCTCCTGTGTCTTCTTTCCCATCTCCCTGCGGTCCTTATTCCCGACCCTCCCCCCTGTTTCTTGACCCTCCACCCCGCATGTCAGTCCAGGCTGTTGTCCAATCATCCTCCCAGCTATCTTTATTTTGTTCTCTGCCGTTCTTCTTCTCCTATTAAGACCATTGAGTCTGTCGCCCACTACGTTGTTGCTGGAACGACTGTCTCTTTGAGTCAGCAACGTATGCCTGGCTCCTCTCCTTCCTCCTCCCCAGCAGGTAAGCAGGCATCGCTTTCTGCCACATCCCCGACCTTTGACTATCACTTCGTCCTCTCCCATTTCGGTGGTCGGGCCCCTGTCCCCGATATGAAGGTTTCTTTAGCCCCTAATTCCCTCTCGGTAGCTGCCCATGCTGAGGTGCACTCCCTCCTCTTGCTTTCCTTGACAGCCTCTCTCGGTTGTCTCCTCCTCCTCCGGACCCCGTTCATCCACCTCTCATCTGTCCTCCTGCTCCCTTCCCTCCATCCTTACTAAGTTTACCCATGCCCCCTAACCCTGATTTTGCTGACGTTGATCATGATCCTGATCGTGAGCTTATTTAATATACAGTGTTCTTCATTCCCTTTGTTTCTTCATTGTTCTCTGTTGCTGTCTTTTTTCATTTTTATAATGTATATTCTTCAATGGAATATTCGTGGATTTTATGCAAACTTCCATGAACTCCAACTTCTGATTACACAGTTTTTACCACTTTGTGTTTGTCTCCAGGAGCCAATGCTTGGTGCTTGTCCTGGTCACTTTCATGGTTATTCCTTCCTTTTCCTCCCCTCCCACAGCTTTTGCAGGGGCCCATAACTCTACTGCTCTCTTGATTCATACTGATATTCTCTTCATCCCCCTACTTTTTCCATCGCCTATCCATTGTTCTGCTGCTCATGTTTTTGTGGGTAAATGGTATACAGTCTGTTCCATTTATCTCCCCTCAAATGTCCCGCTTTCACTTCCTGATCTTAAGCACCTCTGGACTCCTTGCCAGAGTCCATGTTCCTGTTGGGTGATTTCCACTGTCGACATGCCCTCTCGGGTGATGTTCTGACAAACACCTGAGATCGTCTTCTTGAACCGTTCGTCCTCTCTTATTCCCTGTCTCTTCTGAATTCTGGTGAGCCCACTCATGTGACTCTCGAAGTTGCACCCTTTACTGTCTTGAGCTTTCTCTCTTCTCGTCATCTCTTTACTTAGATCTCACGTGGCGTGTTCTTGATGACCTCCATAACAGTGACCATTTCTCCATCCTTGTTTCCTTTTTCTCTTTTCACCCTCCCCTCTCCTTCCCTAGGTGGTAGTTTGCCAAGGCTGACTGGAACCTATTCACCCTCCGTGCTACTCTCACTGACCTCTCCACTCTGCATTTTCCTCGCTCCCTTCTCCTTTTTCATGACACTGTCTTCCTCGCTGCCCTCCGCTCTATTCCTCGCTCTACCTCCCGGAGCACGCAGAAGTGTGTTCCCTGGTGGAATGCGGACTGTGCTCGGGCTGTCCACTGTAAGCGTGCAGCCTGGAAGAAACACCGACGCCGGCACACGGCTGATTCTCTTATTTTGTTCTGGAAGGAAAGTCCTGTGGCCTTAGGACCATCCATACAGCTAAACGTGAGAGTTGGAAATCTTACGTTTCCATCATTACATTGTAGGAAGATTGCAGGTAAGTTCGTTCCAGATGTCTCACCGGTTCTTCACCTACGTGGTACTATTGCGGCGGACCCAGTGTAGGTTGCGACCGAACTGGGTTCCCACTTTTCGCTCCAGTTTTACCACTGTTAGCTCCAGTTCTCATCTTCTCAATCCTTGCTTCTTCATAAGCCTGTTCTTGAATCTCATCCCTTAGATTTCCGCAGTCCTCCTCCGACTTCCCCTATAACGATCCTTTCTCTCTTTCTTCAGTCTGCCCTGGCCCTCTGCAGTTCTATGGCAGCGGGCTCTGATGACATTCATTACTAGATGCTTAGACATCTCCCTCCATGCGTGTCTCAGTATTTACTGAATCTGTATAACCATATAACCAGGTCTTGTGGTTCTTGGAACACTATCGCCACCTCTCCCCTTCTCAATTTGGTTTCCGCAAGTGCAGAAGCACGACTGATGTCCTGCTGAACTTGGAGGTCTATATTCCTACTGCTTTTGCTGCAAAGACCTCCGTTGTTGCTGTCCTTTTTGACCTGTAAAAGGCTTACGACACCACCTGGAAATACCATATTCTGTCCCAACTTCGTTCTTTTAGCCTTCTTGGTAATCTCCCTCTCTCCCTCCAAAACTACCTCTCTCATCGTTCCTTTAGAGTAAGGCTTGGTACCACCCTCTCTACCTTTTTTTGGCAATACGAAAGTGTACCCCAAGTTAGTGTTCTGAGCACTAATCTTTTTTTCTGGTTGCCCTCAATGGTCTACTTTCCTCCCTTCCGTCTGGCGTCTTCTCCACTCTCTATGTCGACGATCTTACTCTTTGCTGTCGAGGTGATGATTCGCCTCACCTTCAACGGCGGCTTCACCTTGCGATTGATGCCGTGTCGTCTTGAGCCACCGATCATAGCTTCAAGTTCTCTGCAACTAAGACTTATGCTATGACTTTTACTCGGAAGCCTGTCGTTCTTCGCCCCTCCTTGTCGCTTTATGGTCATCCCCTTGAGTACAAGGATTCCGCTAAGCTTTTGAGTTAATCTTTGACACTCGTGTGTCTTGGTCACCCCATATCTCTTACCTTCGCGTTGAATGCTCTAAGGCCCTTAACCTACTTAAGGTTTTGTCCAATACATCTAGGGGAGCAGATAGGCGCACGCTCATCTCTTGTATTCCTCTCTCGTACTGTCTAAAGTCAATTATGGTTGCCCTGCTTACTCTTCTGCCTCTCCTTCTACTCTTTGCTGTCCTGATCCTTTGTACCATACTGGGTTGCAGCTCAGCTCTGGTGCCTTTCTTTCGACTCCTATCCTCAGCAAGATTCTCTTTCGGTTCATATTACCAATATTTCTCCTCGAGTTATTCCGTCCTTGCTCCCGTGGAGGGTCCCCCCCTTCCTAAATATTGTAAATCCTTGACCCACATCACTAAAGTTTTTACCTCTCATACAGTTCTGAAACGCCTTTTCCTTGAACATTTTTCATCACACTCCAGCTCCATTTCCATCTTCACCGATGGGTCTAAATCTGCAGACGGTGTAGGCTACTTTGTTGTTTTTCCTGACCACACCTATATGTGTCGCCTACCTCCGGAGATTAACATTTTCACAGCAGAACTTGAAGCTATTCTCTATGTTCTTCGGCTCCTGCTTTCTCGCTGTCAATCCTCCTTTGTGGTTGTAATTAACTCTCGCAGTGCCCTCATGGCTCTAGAGTTCTTTAATCCATTCCATCCGGTGGTGGTCGAAATTCAACATTTTCTGTTTCTTATCTCTAGTAGATTTAAGACAGTTGAGTTTTACTGGGTTCCCAGACATATTGGTGTCTCTTTAAATGAGCGTGCGGATGCTGCCGCTAAGGAAGCTGTTCATACTTGTCCCATCTCCTAGAAAGGTATTCCTTATTCTGACTTTTACCTGTTATTTATTTCCCCATCCTTGCTTGTTGGCAGGGTTGTTGGTCTTATGTTACTAGTAACGAACTGCATACTCTTATGAGTAGTGTGTCCCTGTGGCCTTCCTTCTACCACAGTAACCGGCGGTGGGAAACGACTCTGGCAAGATTGTGTATTGGCCATACAGGTTTAACTCATGGACACTGAATATCCTTGTTGAATGTCCTGACTTCCAGGACGAGCATGTGTCTTACTTTCCGACCATCCCTCACGGTCTCTTATCCCTAGATAGAATTCTTGGTGAATCGGATACTTTTAA
This sequence comes from Procambarus virginalis, assembly GCA_020271785.1. Classification (NCBI taxonomy): domain Eukaryota; kingdom Metazoa; phylum Arthropoda; class Malacostraca; order Decapoda; family Cambaridae; genus Procambarus; species Procambarus virginalis. Next base: position 327,412 of record WNGS01166537.1, read on the forward strand.
TATCGGTCGCCTAATGCGTTTCTGTTCTCATATTGGCATCCTTAGTGATATTTAGCACTCTCTGATTATTCCGCACATTTGATGGCACTACATAGCCTTTCCAGCATGGTGCCTTCTTTGATAATTACCTAACAGTTCCTGTTCTTGGACAAGAGTTCAGTCCAAGGTCAGACACTGTTGCAAGGTCCATACAGAACATTCTACACCACCCAATCATTCCTTGATATTTTAACAGTCCATGTCTACTTCTTAGTACAGGATATTAGCCTACAGCCTCAACCTTTCTTTTGACCGGGCCGACTTATCCTTGGGTCGATAATATACACAAGATACTCCAGCTATGCCAAATTTAGGCAGGCTGAAGGTTTATATTAGCCTTCTATAATATCTCAAAACGGTTGTTTAATCTATTGAGAGGTTCCTGCCAGGTGTCAGAGTACACCACAATTTCATCTATATTCACTGCACAACCAACTGTTCCTTGTATTTGGGTCATCTCCCTCTGAAAACAATTCCAGCTATTTTCCAAACCGAAAATGGCAGTCAGTGGATGGACTCTATCATCCATTGTACTCTATCACCATCATTGATTCATTGTGGTGATGAAGGATAGAGTCCATCATCATCACGCTGGACTCTATCAATACCTTGTATTGATAGAGTCCATCGTGCGTTACGAAAGCAAAGATACTTCTCAGAATCTTTGAATGAACCGGCATTCATCACATTGTATGTGTTTATTTGGTATGTGTGTTAAAGTACTTATAGATAAGCACTACCACCAGTATAGGTGTATGGAGAAGTTTTCATGGGACCGTAGGCAGGGTGAGTGTAATATAATACTGTCTGTGATCAAGACCTGGTGGGCTGTGACTGACTAGGCCGACCTCATCAGTCTCTCTCTCGCTTGGGGTCGGCCAGGACATCAACGCGGCTTTCACTTTAACTTTTTTCTCTCTGTCTCATTCACTATATCTCTCCCTCGCTTTCTCTCTACCACTCTACCTTTCTCTCTCTGTCTTTCTCTCTTTGTATCTGTCTGTCTACGTCCATCTCTCAATCTCTTTCTTTGTATCTCTTCCCCTCTGTCTCTCAACTAGTCTGTATCTGTCTGTCTCTCCACATCTGTCTTTTTCACTGTTTTTCACTATGTCTCTCTACCACGCTGTCTGTATCTGTCCATCCCTCTGCGTCTTTCACTGTGTGAAAGACTCACTCTTTCAATGTCTCTCTACCAATCTGTCTGTATATGTCTGTCTCTTTCACTGTGTCTTTCCTCCTTTCTGTTTCTCTACCACTCTGTCTTTCTGTCAATCTCTCTTTATCTGTCTTTCTTTGTATATCTACCTCTCTCTTTTAAACTAAGACTAGGGTTCATAAGGGATGTCAAATGACGTACCTAGTGAAATTGAAAGCAAGAGCTGTTATCCTACCTCAGCTCATCTGAAGCCTGTCACGCGTCGCGTCGCTCACCTTGGCCTTGTGTTATGGAGGTTACAATTAAACAGTGGAGGCGCATGCTACTGATCCTGTAACCCCACGCAACGGGTCTTGGCTTCCTCTATTGGGGTACCATTTACCACACCCAGGGAGCTCTCCAAGTCATGCCTCAAGTCCGGTCGCCACTACCTGACCTTGGTTAGACCCAAGTAGGAGAGGAGAAGGCCCAGCGCACATCCTGCAATGTGCGGCACCCCCACCATGTCTGCCCACCCACACATGCAAAGTTTTGCCGGTCCTCCGGCCGTTTCCTCAGTTCTCAGCTTTGTTTCTTTGTCGGCAGGTTGGTAATCCTCTTTGCGTCCCAGCAACGCTTTATTTCAAATGTACTACCGTGTTGCCAGCCAAGGGACTCTTCTTCTATTTAATGTCAGTACTAGTGTGGTGCAAACTAATAACATTTATTCACAATGCTCAATGAGATGGAGGAGACACATAAAAGCAATGATAAAAAAATAAAGTTTATTTAAGAGCAAACTACAAACACATGAGAAATATATACATCAATATTAATGTAAACATATGATGGTGACAACAGCGCTCCTCTGGTGGCCGCCGGCAACTCGCATCAGCTGGGCGAGTTTAAAGGGATCTTTGGCCCCTCACTAGGGGGTGACTCCATCAGTGTAGATCCACAGTCCTCCCGACTCCACCACTCGCTAACTTCGCCAGGCAGTAGATAACATATACATGCTGCCCTAAAGCCTAATCTTCTTCTATAATATCTAGAAACACTCTAGCAAGTACCTACATATATCACTAGGCCTATCTTGCCTAATACCAAGGGAATAATGATCTACCTTAACATGTTCTGCCCTCAGATGCTTGAACTCCGATGATCGTCGTGGTCCTCGGTCCCTCACGTCGTTCCTCGGCGTTCCAGATTAGTTACCAGTCCATAGGCGTCGTGTAGCTGCGCGTCTTCGCCTTGCTCACTCCCAAATTGCAGTCACTGATCGCTGGCTTATCCAGTTGTCACTGCTCACGTCATCTCTCTTAATCGCCCCATCACCGAGACCAAGTACTTATGGATCTGGATGCGACTACTCCCTTCTGAGTTCCCAGTGGGCGTGATCCAATCACAACTGCTCTGAGCACCTCAGAGTTCCGCTTACGTCGAGCCACTCACTACTCCTGGCGTTGCCGTTCATCACTCCTGCAAGACTATCAGCTCATAGTCCTCGGTGCCCTTACACCGCTAGAACTCGCCTCCCTCGCACTTGCCTGAAGTGTTGTAGTCTTCTGTAGTCAGTATGAATGTGTCAGGCTGAGTTACTCCACTGAATGAGGGTGCTGGACCTCTGAACTCGAGAGCTCAACTAGCGCACGTCCTCTCTCAACGAAGCGCCGTGAATCTCTGAGCGCCAGCCGCTCTGCAACCTCTCAGCCTTGCCTCCCAGTGACGTCACAGACCCAGGGGTGTGCACTCATTGGTCACTCTCGTCACGTGACCACAGCCAGCCAATCGCCAGCCTTCTGGCATCTTCACGTTTCTGGCGCAATCCTAGCAGGGCCATCACCATTTTGTATACACTAAGGGCGTAAGCCCCCTTGTACGCCAAAACTAAAATAAAATTTTGATATTCGCTAGCATGTACTCTTGCTAGCAGTCACCTATGTCGAACGGATCCCTGCATCTCAGGGGACCTGCAGGGTGTATAGATATGACTCTTCTCCCTGGATAAGGGAAAGATAATGGAGAGGGCACCGTAACAAGCTTGCTCCTAGAAACTCATTTATATCATGAGAATGTATTTTGAAACTATTACATAGTGAACTATCATATAAGGAACCTGGTGAAACTGCAAGCAAGAGCTGTAATGCTACCTCAGCTAAGATGAAACCTACTCCTAGAGGCACATTTATTTCATGAAGCTGTATATATGCATCTGTAGGAATGGCCTTTATTCATTAACAACATTAGGTAACAATCATATAAGTAACAGGATGAGCCTGTAGCCAGCAACCTACTGAGCAACAAGTTCCTTATGCGAGTCACCCTAGAAGTGAATGATCGCCGACGGAGTGAAGTTCTTGATAAAGGAGCTTCCAGCATGAGACTATTGCGGGTTGGGAGCCTTGTGCTTTGGGTAGAAACTATTGGTAGTCCAAGGAGTTGGGCCAGGTGTGGAACTTTGAGGATGTTGATCTTGTACATTACAGAAAGACCACCAACGTCACGACGGTGTTGCAGGCTCTGATGTTCAGACCGTTCCCACCAGACTTTGCCAAAAACTAGAGTTCAGCTTTTTTGTCTGTCTCTCCACTTTGTCCAAAAGTCTGATGATGGGGGGCAGGCGATCCAGGAAAAGGGTGCATACTCTAGATGAGAGCGAATTTGTGCTTCATATAAGGTTTTGCAGCTCTTGCTGTCAAGAAGGTTTGAGATGGGCCGTAGGACTGTTAGTTTCCTGGCTGCCTTTTGAGCAAGGTTAAGCACATGACTCTTCATTGTCATTGAAGATTATGACAAGGAAGTCAAAGTTTCTTGGGAACATCATTCCAAAGATGTCAGTTTCATCTGTGAACTCTAGGGCTTTGTCACCCATTTGCAGGCCTGCCTGATTTGCCGTGTGCAGTGTAGTTAACATCATCGCTCGTGTCTTCTCATCTGCTATTGTGTCCTGCCATCTCCTACCACAGGTAGAAATAGCTGTAAGTTGGTGGTTGATGATTCTTGCAGCAGTGGCCATTTCTTCCTTTCTGTATGAGCTTTCCATTCTCTCTCACCCCCTCTCTCTCTCTGTCGTATCTGTGTCACTCCTCTCTCTGTCTGTCTCTGACTATCCTTATCTTTGTGTCTCCCCTGTTTCTCTCTTCTCACTGTCTCTCCTCTGTATATCTCTATCATTCTCTGTTACTCCTCTCTCTGTTTCTCTCCTTTCTGTTTCTCTCCTCTCTGTTTCTCTTATCCCTTTCTTTCTCAACTCTCTCTGTTTCTTTCCTTTGTTTATCTCTCTCTTTCCTTGTCTCTATGTGTCTCTCTCTCTCCTCTCTATGTCTCACTCTGCTTATCTCCTTCATTGTCTCTGTCTCTCTCGTCTCTCTTCTCTGTTTCTCTCTCTCCTCCTATATTACTCTCTCTCTCTCTCTCTCTCCTCTCTCTGTCTCTCTCCTATCTCTCTCTCTGAGTCTGTCTCTATCTCTCTCTACTCGCTATCTCTGTCTCACTCCTTCGGTCTCTGTCTTTTATGTTCTTCGTGTCTGTCTCTTTCCATTTCTCTCTGTATCTCACCAAGCGGCTTCTCTTCTTTCGGACTCTCCTCTTTTTGTTACTCTACTTCTCTCTCTCTTTCTTTCTCTCTCTCTCTCTCTCCCTATTTGTTTCTCTCCTTCTCTCTCTACCTTTGTTTCTCTCCTCTCTTTCTGGATGTCTCTCTCTGCATCTCTTTCCTTTTCCCTCTTCCTTCCTTTCTCTTTGAGTCTCTCTCTTTCTGTTTCTCCCTTTCTGTCTCTCTCCAAATGCAACAGAGATAATTATATCTAATAATTCTAGTAATTAAAATTAGCATTAACATTAAAAAAAATCTTTGTTCTAAAACGCCATATAATAACATTAAAAAAGTTTTAATAAAACTTTGTGGCCTCACGGTATATATTAGTTTTAACAAATTCTCTAAAACTGAGATTAAAAAATACAATTTATTTTTCAATCGTTTTGAAAACGAGAATATGTTTTCTTGGAGGTAAGTGACTTAATTCGTGTGAGAATAAATGAGTGTGTAAATGACAGTGAATGATTGAGTGAGAGTGAGTGAGTGAGTGCAGGAGAGACCAAGGTGGGAAGACAGTATCAGCCTCAGTATTTCCACTTACCTAACCAATACTCTGTGGAGGCGTTACCGAAGCCGGTCTTGTAGGCCTCCCAGTCTCTCCTGAAGATCACGGCAGGATCAACTCTTGTGTCTCTCTGGAGGAACACCGTCCATCCTCCTGAAGAACAAGTCATTGTTAGGTTCAAAATGACACATAACAGCTGAGAACTTTCTTAAACACGTTGCTTATATAATTACAAGGAAAAATTTCATAATTAATTAATTTATGATGGTGTGATTTCATCTCCTCCCAATTCTAACAATTACCAATAATTTAGGCAATGTTCAATTTTCAAAATGGCACTGCAAGTGTCACCAGTGTTTCCCATGGTGGTGATAGTGGTTGTGGTAGTGTTACTAGTGTTTCCCATGGTGGTGATAGTGGTGGTGGAAGTGTTACTAGTGTTTCCCATGGTGGTGATAGTGGTGGTGGTAGTGTCACTAGTGTTTCCCATGGTGGTGATAGTGGTACTGGTAGTGTTACTAGTGTTTCCCATGGTGGTGATAGTGGTGCTGGTAGTGTTACCAGTGTTTCCCATGGTGGTGATAGTGGTGCTGGTAGTGTCACCAGTGTTTCCCATGGTGAGTGATAGTGGTGCTGGTAGTGTCACCAGTGTTTCCCATGGTGGTGATAGTGGTGCTGGTAGTGTCACCATGGTGGTGATAGTGGTGCTGGTAGTGTCACCATGGTGGTGATAGTGGTGCTGGTAGTGTCACCAGTGTTTCCCATGGTGAGTGATAGTGGTGCTGGTAGTGTCACCAGTGTTTCCCATGGTGGTGATAGTGGTGCTGGTAGTGTCACCAGTGTTTCCCATGGTGAGTGATAGTGGTGCTGGTAGTGTCACCAGTGTTTCCCATGGTGGTGATAGTGGTGCTGTAGTGGCACCAGTGTTTCCCATGGTGAGTGATAGTGGTGCTGGTAGTGTCACCAGTGTTTCCCATGGTGGTGATAGTGGTGCTGGTAGTGTCACCATGGTGAGTGATAGTGGTGCTGGTAGTGTCACCAGTGTTTCCCATGGTGGTGATAGTGGTGCTGGTAGTGTCACCAGTGTTTCCCATGGTGGTGATAGTGGTGCTGGTAGTGTCACCAGTTTTCCCATGGTGGTGATAGTGGTGCTGGTAGTGTCACTAGTGTTTCCCATGGTGGTGATAGTGGTGGTGGTAGTGTCACTAGTGTTTCCCATGGTGGTGATAGTGGTGCTGCTAGTGTCACCAGTGTTTCCCATGGTGGTGATAGTGGTGCTGGTAGTGTCACCAGTGTTTCCCATGGTGGTGATAGTGGTGGTGGTAGTGTCACCATGGTGGTGATAGTGGTGCTGGTAGTGTCACTAGTGTTTCCCATGGTGGTGATAGTGGTGCTGGTAGTGTCACCAGTGTTTCCCATGGTGGTGATAGTGGTGGTGGTAGTGTCACCATGGTGGTGATAGTGGTGCTGGTAGTGTCACCAGTGTTTCCCATGGTGGTGATAGTGGTGGTGGTAGTGTCACCATGGTGGTGATAGTGGTGCTGGTAGTGTCACCAGTGTTTCCCATGGTGGTGATAGTGGTGGTGGTAGTGTCACCAGTGTTTCCCATGGTGAGTGATAGTGGTGCTGGTAGTGTCACCAGTGTTTCCCATGGTGGTGATAGTGGTGGTGGTAGTGTCACCAGTTTTCCCATGGTGGTGATAGTGGTGGTGGTAGTGTCACCAGTGTTTCCCATGGTGGTGATAGTGGTGGTGGTAGTGTCACCAGTGTTTCCCATGGTGGTGATAGTGGTGGTGGTAGTGTCACCAGTGTTTCCCATGGTGGTGATAGTGGTGGTGGTAGTGTCACTAGTGTTTCCCATGGTGGTGATAGTGGTGCTGGTAGTGTCACCAGAGTTTAAATTACAGTTTGTGTTATTACCAATATTATCCTTATAAAATCCTGTTAACCATGGAACATTAAATTAAGATCTCTTGTTGATATGTAATAGTCATATTTCTTTGGAATCATTCATTTATTTGTGCATTATGTCTCAATTTTTCACTTCTTTAGATATACTGTATAGTACAAAAAGATAGGATAAAAATAAATCAGTAATATATTTTTTATTTTTTTATTGAAATAACGGCATCAATATTTTTGCAGCTGACAGGATTTGTTTCTCACAGGTGCATTATTTGTTAAAAAAAATGGTTTATTGTTACACACAATGGTGCTACATAGCCTTCCCAGCTTGGTGCCTTCTTTTGATAAATACTTACTGATTGTTACACAGCCAAATTGTGTAACAGGAAGAGATCTTGGACACAAATTTGTTAAATGCTAAATGTAGAGGAATCAGCTGAGCATTCCTCAAATAAAATAGGCTGCCTCAGCTTTTAAGGTAAATAAAATAAGCATTCCTCAAATAAGTTGCTGCCTCACCTCACTGCCTTACTGCTACATAGCCTCCCTGGCATGGTGCCCTCTTTTGATAATTATTGGTTCCACACACCCAAATTGTGTAACAGGAAGAGCTCTTGAACCCCTACTTCCCTCTCTCTTTTTTAATAATCCATATAGTCATAATTATAGGTATTCAATGAGAAAAGTTTTTGAAGTTTTTACCCTAACCAAACATTATTTGGGCAGCATGTTTTTATTTTATGTCTCACCGAGATTTAATTTCAAAATAATACCAAACAAAATAAACTAAAAATAGGGGGTGTACCTGAGCTATACATACCCATCTAAACTTATTACTAGGTGAACTTGGTGATAGTAAATGCTTCCATCAGGCAGGGCTCATCACCTTCTCTCATATTTCATGTTCACCAGTGTTTATTTACTTAATAACTACTGGTATAATATCTTGCTATTATAAAATTAATTCTACTATCATAAAAGACATATTTACTTCAAGTTTCAAGCAGAGAATGCATATATAACTAACACGAAGGACTTCTCTTCACGAGATTCGCCAACTAATAATCTTTTGTATATATTAAAATCGATCGCAGTGTTGTGTAGTAGAGAAAAATCCAGTTTACGTAAAGCTACGAGTAGTCGACAGCACACTTAGCTGACGGTCCAAACATACAAAGGATTTTCTACTTAGTGTGGCTACCTGAATACCGACGTAGCCGCTACGAAGGCGCTAAGAAGAAAAACATTCGTAGCTAAGAAGAAAAACATACATAAGTACATTCGTGAATCTGGCCCCTGGTCCACTTTTCTTAATATCCCCTTTCCAGTCGTATAACAACTCACAGCAGGACGGAAGATGGTGCCTGTTACCTCTAAATCGTTTCAAGTCAAATGTGGACCAGAGACATTACATCTACACTAACCAGAGGACATGTTGGTAGTGACCTGTTTAGGCTAATGACCTCACTCTTACCCACACCATCACCCCAACATCCTGCAACACCCTCTCTCTCCTCCTCCGTCACCTGTCGCTCATCAATCACTTGTCAATTCCTTATAACCTTTCCTCCATCTACCTGTCAGGTAGACGGAGGTTAGTTCACCGTGAGCCTTCATTCAGTGCGCACCATGGCACACTACATCATGGAAAGATGAACTTTAACGGCCTGTATGAGGTGCGATACGTCCCTTCACCAAATCAGTGCTGTCGTCTGGAATGTGAAAAATGTGCCAAGCCTGCACTAGATCATTACGACGTCAAGTGTACATGATGTCACAAGATCTTTTACAACAATTGTAAGTATATCACTATTATTCTCACAGTTCCTTTATCGCAAGGTTATTTGCATAGGTCCTTATGCTGTGCAAAGTAAACACTCTTATAGTGAGAGATTATTTACTTAGAAAAGCTATTACATACCTCACTATTAAATATATGTTTTGTTAATTTCAGTTTACAACTCAGTCGCTCGCCCCTACTGTTTACCTTCACATCGAGATGTTAGACGATGGAATGAAGTAACACACAAACGTAAGCTCAATTTACTACTTCCACCTATGTTATATTTTCATCAAACACATGCAAGCTCTCACTTAATATTTCCCTTCTATACCTATGTTGAATAACGCTATTTCCATTTCAGGTTACTTTCCTTACCGTAATAGCAGAAGACGACAGACAGATGTCGCTGACTCATTAACCCATCCGCTCAACACTCGGTTAAGGACCCATAGTCACACATCCGTTCAACCCCCTTATCAGCTCATAAGTTAATAGTATATATTTTAGTTTTATATATTATCAATATTAATTTTCATCTTCTAGTCTATTCCATCACCTCCTATATATATATATATATATATATATATATATATATATATATATATATATATATATATATATATATATATATATATATATATATATATATATATATATATATATATATATATGTTTTCTTTCTCCACACCACTCCAACCACTTGGGCTGGACGGTAGAGCGACGGTCTCGCTTCATGCAGGTCGGCGTTCAATCCCCGACCATCCAAGTGGTTAGGCAGCATTCCTTCCCCCGTCCCATCCCAGATCCTTATCCTGACCCCCTTCCAAGTGCTATATAGTCGCAATGACTTGGCGCTTTCCCCTGATAGTTCCCTTCCCTTCTCCACACCACTATCAAGTCTATACATAGATACCCACCACTATGTATAGACTTGATATCTATCAGTGAGAACAGTAACAGCTCCAGCAGTGGAGAAGAGAGATGTAGAAGTAGGATGACCCTGCATCGTTATCGCTGACGTCTGACAGCACAGATAAGCAGTCTATACCTCGAGATGAGTCACAGTCCACAGCTCGAGGAGGGAAGGTTTACCACCAACTGCATACAAACATCCATCCTCTTCACCCTCTCCTCTACCACCAAGCAGTAGCAGCTGTAGGGGCAGCAGCAACAGCAGCAGTGACATTAACAGTGAGGGAAGCCAGGGAGACTTTGTCTCATGAACGCTGTCATCTGAGACTGAAGATGCTGTTGCGGAGCACTCCTCCGCCCCCACGAGAAATACAACCTCAAGTCATAGACAGAATTGATAATTATAACCGAGGCTATGTTTGGCTTTCTTTCTCAATACCAGCACACGTTAATACCTTCCCTGGGGTGTATTTAAGAACATACAGATAATTTTTTATTGATGAGATTCGTAGCCATTTCTCAAATCATTACTCTCTACTAATTTACCCTCACATCACACTGATTGTGCACAATTTAAATATACATGAAGACGAGGAAGAAAATTTGCTAGACCCAATCAATAATGCTGGATTTCTTATATGGGGGAGAGGCATGAACAGTTACTCAAGAGGAGGCAAAGACACTTAGAGATTTCTGGGTGGATGAATTAATCGAAAAAATAGAGTTGTATCTGGAACAGAAGGAAAGATCTAATGTCTTGGTTGAGTGTCTTACAGGTTTTTACATCAACTGAACTCAAATCGATCACCTGTAATGTTAGGTTCACATATTGACTATCCTGAAGGTTTGCATGGAAAGCAGTTTGTTTTCAATCCAAACAGTGAAGCTGATATCTGCCTTATGCAATGTGTTGCTGTATATAAATGCTTAGCTAAGGGTATGCATCCAGATAATATTCGTGCTAGATCTGTGAATGTTAGTTGGTGTCTCAGGCACATTAATTGGCCAGCACATGTTAATTCTGCACTAACATTTGGGAATATCACTAAAGTAGAAAAAATACATAAAGTAAGACTCTTTGTATATTCACTGGAAAGAGATGAAAATACAAGACGACACTATATCACACTAGCTAGGAAAGGAAGAGGTGAGTTTAAGAACATTATTTCGTTCTTGGTGTTGGAAGCTCAACATCTAGTATTGATAAATATTTTAACCAGTATGTGCGCAATATGCGCAGAAATCCAGATCTCAACCCATCTCACTACAGCTTTTGTCATTGTTGTTTGGTATCACTACCTCCTACACTAGCTTATGAGGGGTCATGTAAAGTACACCAAACTCTTAAATTTTATCCAGTAGAGAGGAAGATTACATTCTGTAACTATGGACGAGGGTATAGACCTAGTCACATGTGTTTTTATGATTTTGAGTGTATGATAAATCGCTCTAATCCTAAAGGGATGATAGAATCACGTCACACTGCGGTAGTATACGCTTACTTTTTCATTGACAGACAGATGAATATTGTTGAGAATGACACTTACTTAGATAAGGACATTGTCAATCACTCTGTAACCACACTAGAAGCGTCATGGGGTAAAATCAAGAAAGGGTTAGTATCCTATGCACTTCACATGTCCCCACAACAACAAACTTCATTTTCGACAAAAACGGCCTGTGAGCTCTGTGATGAACCTTTTAATGGGGAAGATGTAATCAAAGTCAGACATCATGATCACACAATAAGACTTCACAATTATAAAGCCACTTACTGTGAAAGATGCAGTTTACAATGTATAAATCCCAATAAGTTTCATTTAAACTTTTTTACATAACACTTCCTATGATTTAGAGGTGTTCCAAAACGATATGATGGACCGACTTGAGATGAAAGTAGATGTATTAGCTCGGGATGGATTTAAGCTTATGAAAATTGACGTGAACATGTTACAATTTTTGGACAGTTTAGGCCTTCTCAATAGTTCACTAGGAAGAGTAGCTAAAGATCATATTGATAGTGGGAACCTACCACCTTCACACCCCTCCGTGGTGTCGCCTTGTCATGGTGAGGAGCTCACGTACACCTCCCTAGGACAGGTGAGGGTTGCCTTTGCCCCTATCCTGCCCCTTTTTGGGAGTTGTACGTGCAGATGGGCACCATGTAGGGACCTTGTGAATCATCAGACCCCCCACTGGAAGGGTTGCCCGTGAGGGGCTGCCTTGAGTGGATGTCTTGGTGTCCAGGCAGGGGCAATCAGGGGAATAAGGTTTTTGCACCAGTGTGGGAGAATGGACGATGAAGTAAAACTTCCCTGTTAAAAAGGGGGAGCACCGCTATGGATGACACACCCCTTCCTACTCTGGCCTGTGCTCGGCCTCCCTGGCTGCCCTGGTAGGTGATATCCCTTGGATCCAGGCCCCAGAATGTTTCAAATGATTGCTTAATGGATGACTACACGACCTTTCTTACACAGGCTCATGGGGTGGGTGAGCACGCCCCTGAGTCGGACTGTGATGGAAGATCTGGCTCTGTAGCACCCGCTTCATCGGGCCCAGACCAGACTACTCACCTCTACCCTACCCCCCAGCTCCCTTCCCTCCTCTGTGGTAGGGTCGAGCCCCAAGCCTCCAGTGGTGACCACCTCGTCCCCTGGCGCGACTCCATCTCTCATTGTGACTACTGTACCTTTTAATTAACCCCTCTCTCTCTAGGGGTTCTCACCGCCGTCCCCACCACGGCCACTCTCGCATGCCTCCTTCCCATATTAATTCGTACCATGCCTTGTTTGGTCCTGCTATGTGGACTAAATAATTTGACCTCCATCATTTGCATTCTACTCCTCCCGACGATTTCTCCCTACATAGGCACCTTGTTGATTCGGTAGATGCCTCTGTTACTTTTAACCCCCCCCCCATCTTGGTACGCGTGTTGTTGCTGGATGCAGGATGCAGCTATCCGCTAAGCCACATTGTCCTGTATTGGGAAGACCCCTGTTTGGGTCTCCAAGAATGTTCGGTTAAATGCCAGTGTTGGCAGTGTTCTCCTCCCACACCATGTTGCAAACGGTATTAGGGACCTCAAGGACGGTCACGAGGATATTAAGCATATCCTCGAAGCCCAAGGTCCTTCTGTTCTCCAGGTGGACACGTTCACCCGACCCTCACGTGGTCGTCGCCGTCAGCCTCTTCGAGTTGTGAAAATTACCTTTGATAGTAGGACCCTTCTGCCCTCTGTTATTCTTGCTGGTGCCAGGTGCTCTGTTCAGGAGTTCATTCCCTCTTCTCAGCTTTGTAATAAGCGCTCTATGTTCGGGCATGGTACCCTCAGATACTCCAGTACTGCCTCTCTATGTCTTATGTGTGGGAACGAAGGTCACTCCAAGTCGGAGTGCTCTTCTCCCCAGATTTGCTGCCTCAATTGCGGTGAGGCCCACCCTACCTTCTCGCATACTGGTATCGACTACAAGCTTGAGGCAGCCGTCCTCAGTTGGAAACACCGGGATTGGGATCGTTCGTCTTTTCCTGAGGCGAGATGCCAGGTTCGCCGTCTCCCCCTTTTCGCTGGTGTATCTTATGCTCGCGCATTGCATTCTTCCTCTCCTCGTCCATCCCTCCTTCTTCAGTCTCACAAACGTTGCCAGGCCTTAGATCTAGACACGCCCACCGCCTCCTCCCCTGTTCCTTTACGTTCTGTCCCGAAGGGTCCCCTTCCTGGTTCTACATCTGGAGTTTCCCATCTTCCTTCCCAGTCTGTAATGTACCCTTTGTCTTCTTTCCCTTCTCCTTTCGATCCTCCTTTCCATTCTTCTCCGCTGTCTCTTAGACTTCCATGCCACCTGTTTGTATAGGTTGTTGTCCATCATCCTCCAGCATTCTTCGTGTTGTTTGCTCCCGTTTTTCTTCTCCGGTTGAGACGCTTGAATCTGTCGCCCAGTACGTTGTTGCTGGAACACCTGTCTCTTAGAGTCAGAAACGTAAGCCTGGCTCGTCTCCTTCCTCCTTCCCAGCGGGTAAGATGGCATCACTTTCTTTCTCGTCCCCCACCTTGACTCTATCACTCCGTCCCCTCCCATTTCGGTGGTAGGGCCCCCTGCCCCTGCTGTTGGGGGTTTCTTTAGCCCCCGATTCCCTCTTGGTTGCTGCCCCTTGCTGAGGTGCGCTGCCCTTCCTCTTCCTCCTGTCCTTGACCAGTCCTCTCGGTTGTCTCCTCCACCTCCTCCTCTGGGCCCTGCCCGTCCGCCTCTGGTCTGTCATCCCGCTCCCTTCCTTCCGTTCTTACTCTATTTACCCATGCCCCTAACCCTGACTTCGTTGACCCTGATCCTGATCCTGGGCTTATTTACCATGCTGTGTTGTTTTTATCTTTGTTTCTT